>VWZD01004827.1:98560-143027 GCA_013396695.1 Sakesphorus luctuosus
GTGGGGCAGAGAGCACAGGCAGCACAGGCAGGGCAGGCAGGGCAGGCAGGGCAGGCAGGCATACTGAATGTGTCTGCTCAAGTCCTGGGCTTGCAGTGACCACGAGGGGCATAGGGAGAGATGAGGACTCTCTGTGCTGGAGGCCACCTTGTAGCCTCCACAGCAGTTTCAAGCACTCCTCTGTGCTGTGGTATCATTGCCTTTAGACTAAAGAAGACAAAAGCTGTGCAAAGGGCAGCAATGGTTCCTGTTGCTTTTCCCTTCTGATTGACAGCTGCAGAATTGTAGTTTGCATCCCTTCCCTTGCATGTCTTCTACCTTGGGTTGGAAAGAAACTTAATTCCTGTTTCTCCCTGAAGTTCCCTTCAGCTCCTCTTTCTCCCAGTGCCCCAGTTCTACTTTTCCATTGCTGTGAAGAGCAGGTTTGGGTACTGTAGACCAATCTGGTTACTGGTTCTCTCTGTTATGAGCCCTGAGAATGTGAGAAGTGGGAAGCGAGGGAATATGTGGAGTAGTTATGAAGTGAAGATGCTACAAAATAACTATTCCTGCAGGTCTGAGAGGAGGGATAGTGCCTCCTATTGCATTTTACTTCCATAGAGTTCTTCCTAACATTTCAGGTATTCAAAATATTCAAACGTTTCTGCTTTCTCTTTCTAACTGTGTGCTGCAGTTCTCTCTCAAGGCAAGAAGTTCTTCAGAACCTGTTCTTCAAATGCTGAATTGGTTTTCGTCTGTTTCTCTTCACTTGGGTTGTAATCTTGTTTGAAGTGCCTGTGGGGTTCGGTATTGCCTGACAGTAATTTGGGTGTGTGTTCCTGCGGGGTTCCCTCTGCGTCTGTGTGCCTGTCTGTTGTAGAGGTGCAATCTGCAATGGTACCATGATTCTCCTGGTCCTGGAGTTTAATTCATTACCTAGGAGAAAATGTGCTCTCCCCTTTCCCTGACCATGTGGTCCCTGAGAGCCCCTGAGAAGGAAACACAGAGACCACTGGAGAGGGAGGAGCAGAAGAGCTACAGTTTATTGCTAGTCAGGGGTTTATACGGGCCTTGGAGGGATTCAAAACCCACCAGTAGAAAACAAGAGGGGATTTGGCTCTGGGCCAATGGGAGTAAGGGGATTTACATTCAATAGGAGAGGGGTGCAAGTAGCAGGCATGTCACAACCTTCCTTCAGAGCCCCGAGACACCAGGCTATTCTGGGAAGAAGAAGCAGTGACTTTGCAAAAAGACATTTTACCAGACATTGTGTACATTCAGACAACATTAAAAACATCAGTTGTTAAAGCATTATCAATGGCTTGTTGATCTTCTTCACAAATCCATTTCTGGCAGGACTTTCTCCATTCTAGATGTTGTGACTGCATCCCCACAGGTGTGGGGCACAGCCCACATCAAATTCTCCCCTGTGCCAAACCCAGGGGTGTTGGTGTCCCTTTGGTGACATTGGCACTGAGGCCAAAGAGCAGAGCTGAAAGACAGAATAGCTCACAGCCCAAGAGGATGTGTGTGTATTGGGAGGTTCACAAGGAGCAATTTGGGCAAGGGGAGCAGCATCTTGTTGCCATCTGTTCAAAATAAACTGAGGCAGAGTTTCCACTGCCTGTTTTTCCTCACAAAAACACTCAGCAGCTTAATTTTTGATGGAGGTGACAGCAGATTGATTATTTCTCAGCCTTTGCTGTTGAGTGAAGTGTTTCTCAAGTCAGCTTTGCTTTCCTTCCTGCACCTGGAGGACATGTCACCATCAGCTTTTCTCCCAGTGAGGCTGCTCTCATTCTTTCCTTCTGATTCTGTGAGAACAGCTCTGTGTGATCTCTGGGCTGGACCTTGTGCAGCTCCAAAGGTGGCAGCAGCACGTGGGAGATTTCCCACAGCCACATGAACAGAACTGTTTACAGATCCATCTCTTCATGGATGTCTTAGTTTGAGGGAAACCAAAATGTTTACCAAAACCAGAGGAGAGGATTCCTCCTCAATAACCATGTCACACCTTATTAAATATTTAAAAAAACCTTTTAATTAGAAAATTTATATAAGAAGGATAACTGTTCTTAACTATATATATATATGTATATATATATAAACACACCAGAGCAAACTACTCCCTGAGCACCAAAAAAACCCCAATCCCCACAACCTGTGGGCTCCTCCTGGTGCAATTGTATTTATGGACAGTGCCAGTGTCACACCTCAGTTCGCTGCGAGGTGAATCCTCAGCCTTTTCCCAGCCAGGCAGAGACAAGGGGAGGGTGCAGGACTCACATGGCGCAGGATGGAGCCTTTCCATGGGGGAAGAGCAGACTTTCTCTCTCTCCTTGTCCTTTGTTCAAAGGAAGGAAATGCTGGGAGTGGAGGAGTGGAGGCAATTCCCAGAAATCTCCTTGCAGTCGAAGTTGGTCCCCAGGAAAAAAGGTCTGCAGTGTGTCCTGAAGCAGCTGTGACCCTCCTTTCTTTCTCTCTCTCTCTCAAGGTCAGGGTGCCCAGAGATGGAGGAGGGGGGAGGTGAAGAACAGAACCAGAAGGAGCTCTCCCCAGCTCAGCAAACAGTGGCTCTTTCCCAGTAGCTGCCCAAAACCAAGTGAAGCAGCACCCAGAAAAGAGATCCTGCCCCTCCCAGGTGCTGGGGGTCTGTTTCTCACCTCTTCCCCTCCATTACCCTGGAATCTGGAGATATCAACCACTCCTTCCTTCTCAGTCCTGGCACTTCAACTCCCAAAACCTTTGTTGTAGGTAGGGTGAGAAAAATTCCCTGAAGGACTCCTCCCACCAGCACCTTCCTTTGTTTGAACCTTTAACAATGGAACACTCTGTGCCAGGCCCAGGGTGACTGTAAAGCTTCTCAAACTGGGTATCCTCACATGGAAGAGGAAAAGTGTTCATGGGGATGGCAGATGTGATTGGAAAATGTGGATAAGCAAAACTCCCAAGACTGATAGGGGTAGGAGCAAACCTGGGAACTGAACAGGCCATTCAGAGCAGCGCTGCCAGACTCTGTAGGCACAGGGGTTTGTACCAGTAGAACAAAGTCTGTCTAATGGAGAAGAAAAAAGAGTTGGTTTATCTTTTTACAAATACATTTTTCTGATAAACTGATAATTGTGCAATTCATGATTGGTCTAATTAAAATAGAATCAGATTGCCTTTTATCAAATTGGTTTCCTGTGGAGAAATAAGCTTTTCTGGTTTAATCCTGTGCACAGAAACTGGAGACAGGTACCTGTAACCAACAAGGCAGCTAAAATGCCAAAGCTTCTGTGTGTGAAAGAGGCTCCCACTCCATTTTGAAGATTCTTCTTCTGTCTTCAATAGCAGTGCAGCTGATCAAGTAGTTCTTGCATAGATCCCCTCCCAGGGGGATCTTTTCCTCTCTAGGTTTGTTGTCTAAAGGCACTGAGGTTAAAAACAAACAAGCACAGCAGCTCATCTGCTGGAATAGTAGTAAGTCAGAGAACTGTTGTCTTTGGCAATGCACTGCTCTCACAGGAGCCCTGTTCTCTTCATTTATGAATAGGCAGAAAAGGAGAGATTTAGAAAGAAGATGTCAGCTGGGACAAAGTGAGGGAGTCAAACACAGCTGGTGAAAATGAGCTTTATTAATATTTTTATTAGGGTAAGAAGGCTGCATGGAAAAGTGTATGCAATTTCAGGGCAAAATTATGTTTATAGTCTTCCTTTTGCACAGAACAAAAAGAGTATAAGCTTTTAGTCTTGTTAAGTTAACAATAAAAGCAAAAGAAAAGGTAAATCTGTGGGGAGGCAAATAGTGTGTGTCTGCTGTGTGCCTTGAGCTGAGCAGGATCAAGGCACCATTCAAAGGAAAAATTCCAGAGACATCATTCAAAGGACAAGGGCTACCACAGCCCTGCAGGTGTGTGGGATGATGCATTCCCTTTGCGCGTGGATTTGTCACAGCTGCGTTGGAGGGAGAAGAAAAGTCAGGTGGGCAAACCAAACTCTGGAAGGGAAAAACTGAGTGATCCCTCCAAAGTGAAGTTATGTGCCCAAAGCAACAGGCACTGGTCCAAGCTGGGCATGGAAAGCTACATGAGAGAGTCAGAGGGAGCCTGGGGTTGGCACCTCTGCTGTGCCCCGGACCCAAAGGGCCAGTGCAGCTGCAATGCTGGGCAGGGTGCAGCCCTCTCTCAGTGCAGCAAAGGCTGGCAGGGGCAATGCTGGGGGTGCCAGCAGCCTGGCACAGCCCCTCACCTGTGCTCAGCTCCAGGCATGACTGTAATTGCTCTGTGGATTCTCTGAACCAGCAACTGCAACCTGCACGCTGCCAACCCTCTGTCAGTTGAACAACAGTTCCTTCCACTGCTCTGGGTTTCATTTGGGTTCAATTTATACTGTCTTTAAGGACTAATTTCATTGCCATGTCTGTGGAACCCTCTTTCAGAGCAGTCAGAAACAAAGACACCTTAAGGAAAACTCTAATAGAAAAGCAGGTATTTAACCAGTGTGTCCAACCACTGCTCCAGTCTTGAAATGGATCAAATTTTGATTTCTGAACCATTTCTGTGTCCAGAAAATGGATGGGATTTTATTTGAGGTTTGGATTTTTGTTTCCTTGGGCCCTTATAATCCAGAAGTTTCCTTTGTTTTTCGGTAAGCAGAAGGGAGGAAGCTGATTGTATTGTGCCTGGATGTGCAAGGCTTGTGACTTTTCTATCTGCAGTGCTTCTAGCAATGCTCTAAAGATATTTTATGTGGGTTTTTGCCTTGTTGGCCTTATGAAATGTATGCTAACGGTGTAAGAGGATTTTAAAAGGGTACATTCTGCTTATTAAATATCTCCAAAGACTAACAGGAAAACAGTTTGCCTTGCCAGTGAAGGTTGTTTCTACCAAGATAAATTTATTTGCTTATAGAACTGTCAGAGTGATTTCTTGGTGTCTGGATTATGGTGATGAATTGGACTTTGAGTTGCCCTTTGTCTGTATACCTGTGTGGCTTTTTATCAGAGTCTTGAAACTATTCTGAAATGGAAGGGCAGTAATGCTGAGAAGTGAATTTGAGTGTTTTACTTCTTTGGGGGAAAAAAACAGCCTGGACAAATCTGTTTCCTGTCAAACACTGAGATTTTCCAAGATGCCTCAAAAACTCTGCTCTCTTGAAAACAGAGCAACAGTGAAGAATCTCACAATTCAAAAATGGCACAGGGAAAGGTGGTTCCCCGCTGTGACACATGCTCATTATATCTTGTATGGTTTTGAGCAATTCCTCAGGAGGTCCTGAATCATGGTATAAAACCAACCATTAGGAAGAATAGTACTAAAGGTCTGAAGAGTTTATGAGCCATCTAAAAATCCATGTCCAGTTCTGTACCCAGTTTAACTGAGCCCCAGGGAGCGCTGGAAAACTTCAGCTCAGTAGATGACAGGTCCTAGGAAGCTTTCCTAGAACATTTGGAAAAGAAACTGTTGAAGAGCAAAAAGCACGGATGGTCCCAGATGGGCCAGGAGTGACTGGAATGGTTCCTGTTGGCTCATTAAGTGGAAATAGTTGTTCTCAGGCAGATTATGCTCTTCCTGTTACTGGTTTAAATCTAGATCTTCACTGGGATGGAAGGAGAGCAGGTGAGATGAAAACAAGACCTCATGGATTTACCCTTCAATACCTCTCTCTCTCTCTCTCTCTCTCAATCTCTCTGACAAGGTTTGGAAGCCCAAGGCACAGTCACAGCCTGCAGTGTCCTGGTGAATCCCCCAGCTGGTGTGGTGTGTCTGCACTGGGAGCTTTGTCCTCCTTATGGCCCTTCTGAATGTTGCCACATCTGCTGCAGCATCATTTTCCCTGATGGTGTTTCTGGTCTTGGTTCCCACCAGGTGAGTCCTGGCTGCGGGTTCAGTGGATCTGTGCTCAAGGCAGTCTTTGGGAGCAAGATCTGGACACTGCCTGTGGTTCCTTTGAGTTCAGCCAGCCTTGGAGGGAGCTGCCAGCAGTGACCTGGCAATGCAGCTGCTCAGGGAGGAGGGGGAAGAGCAGCAGAGCAGTTCTGGACATACTAAGATAAAATTGTTCCAGGAGATATTGCTTTTCAAACCCTTTGGAGCAGCAAACAGTTGGATACCTGACTTCTGGAAAATACAGTTTCTGCTGTTCATGTGTCCTTGGGGCAGGACAGGGAAGAATCTGTCACTGCGTTGAGGTCGCTCTTTTAATTGTCATTGTTTCCATGTCCATTACTTCTAGATTGCCTTTTGTTTCCACAGCAGCTCAGATTAGCAGTGTCTTCTTTTAGGGAGCTTTTTATTCCAAAAATAATTCCCTGGTTTTCTGGTTTTGCTGTAGACATGATATAAGCAGAGGTGATGTGTTTTGCATGTCTGGACTGAGACTTAAAAATTTTCTTCAGTTGCCCAGAGAAAACCCTGGATTCAGTTTTTTCCTGTCCAGCTAAGGAAGAGCCTTTGTTAACTTTTGCCCCAGTTCAGCAGATGGGACCAGTTTATCACTGTGTGAGTGTGACCAAAGCTGTGCATTCTACACCCTCTATCCCATTTCCCAGCAACTGGTAACAATGGACCATTGGCAGCAGCTGCCCAGGGCACACCTGACCCCTCAGCATGCAAGCTGGCTGGGAAAGAAGCCTGGGAGAGGAGCTGGGAGAACTCCCCTCTGGGGAGTCCTTGGCACCTCCACACCCACCTGAGGGCTCAGCTCTGCTCAGGGGCCAGCAACCATTCCAAAATCTCCCCTGACTCCCACAGTCAGATCCCCCAGTGTGGAACTCCCTGCCCTGGGGGAGGCACTGGGTGCTCCCACCTGCACCTGAGGGGAGAGAATCTTGGGGTTTGAGGACTTCTGGGACTACTCATCCGATCCAGAGGAGGAGCAGAACCTCGACAGGAGAAGACCACTAAAGTAAACTAAAAATAAACAGCAGAGGACCTGGACTCCACACAATCTATGAGATTCATAGTGAAGACCCCCGTATTACACAAAGCACACAGTTTATATAGGGTTAGGACTACAGCTTATTGGCTAAAAGAGTTACCACACCACCACACTAGAAACTTCAATTGGTTAGAACCTATCTCTCACAAGTCCCATGTTTATATTATTTCATCCTGGCTATTTTCGTGCACCTGCAGAGTCCTGTGTATTCCTACTATGTGAATTCTTGGGGAGTAACCTCCTCCCTATCAGCCAGCAGTGGCTGAGCTCCTTGCTGCTTCTGTCTGATAGCTAAGTCTCACAGGGCTTTCTATAGATCTGAATTGCTCACTTTTGATTTTACTGTAACAACAGACCACCACTCTCAACCAGACTGTGACATCATCTGCATCAACAGGTTTGTCCCTTCCTTTTCCTTTGGACTCGGGGGAACCACGTGGGGCTCAGCACAGGGGCCACCAAACCCCATTGTGTTTGTGTCCCAGGGGGCTGGTTTACACTGTTGGGTTTTGTGAGTTAAAACTAATCCCTCTTTGTGCCATTGCATTTATTGTAATATTGTTATTAAATTGTAACTCTGACTTACAATCTCTTTTGTGTTGAGTTCATTTCTCCTGCCAGTTTGCCTTTAAACCAGCACAACTCTAGTAATTATTGCATATTTTATTAGTCTGGCAGTTGCATCTAATGTACTCTTTCCTATTTCACTCCAAAAGCTTTATACTGGGTAGAAAAAGGGATATGAACAAGTCTTGTGCTTGAGTGGGAGTTTTCTAATGTGTGCATGTTGTCCCTCCAGCTGATCCCCCACTTTTGTCTGAACTCAACGTGACTGACGATCCCACTCCCACCAAAGTCAGAGGGATGCTGCTGTTGGCCTCGCTGTGCACGTAGCGGGGAGATGCTCTGTGTCATCTCTTCCTTCCCCAGTCTCCCTTGTTCTATTTTATCACAATCTCCCTGTGGCCACAGCCTGCAGGGGAAACAGCACTAACAGCATTTTCGTGTGGGTAATCTGTGGCCACATCAGTTCAGCGTGTCCTGATGTGCTTCCCCATGGCCCCAGTGACTCCTGCAACCCTTTCTGCTCCTTGTCCCTCATCCCCTCCCTTCCTCACGTCAAAAGGGGAAGCTCCAAAGCACTTAAACTGTGCCTTCCATGTATTAAGGACAGGGTCAGGTTGTTCTAAGAGCCGTTAGTCAAAGGGCAGTGAGTCCTGTGCAGGGCAAAGGAGTTTTCTGGGAGACCTTCAGTGTGGCTGAGTGGTGGTGTGGCACCCTCAGGCTGTGCCCTGCAGGGTGAAGGAGGGTGATGCTGCCACCTGCCCTGGTCCTGCTGTGGGGCCCTGTCAGGCCTCTGCCAGCAGGTTCACAGGGATTCTTGTCCTCCCCTCTCTGGCTGCCTGGGCACACGTTCCCAGGCAGGAGCTGAATGCCATGTGGTGCCTGAAGCCAAGGCTGCAGTTTCTCCTTGGCTTGGACCAGACTTTCCTCACAGGTTTCCATTCCTGAATGCACTTCTGCTCTGCTCTGCCCACCCCTGTGCCACACCGCAGTGTCTCCACTGACTTCACTGCCCTTGTTCCTGACTGCTGTCACATTAGGGGAGTGAGCTCAGTGGCACCAAAGCAGCTCAGAAAACTCCTGGTGTTTGCTCCAGAATTCTGAGAACGTGACCAGAACTCCTCCAGACCATAATAGCACTTATGTGCTGCTTTCTGTGCCTGCCAGGAAGGCAGAGTTGGCAGGCAGAGTCCCTGCACTTCTTCCTCACATACAGACTGTCCTGAGTTGAGGTTTTGCTCTTTGAAACACCTTTCACCAAAAGCAGCTGCCATAGGTCTCCTGAACTGGTAAATGACCTTACCCCTGCTTTGCTCCTCCTCACGTCCTGCTGTTCTCTGTTCTCCTCTGCTCTGTATTGCTGTCATCTTCTCTACTTGTATTCTGAATAATCTGGTAAAAGTTAAAGGAGGGGATTTTTCATTCTCATGTTTCTGTGTAGCAGTTTCAGCTACTGTACAACAGAGCACTTGTGTATCAGAGATAGACAGGCAGGAGTGTGAGCAGTAAATAGCAATGCTCATTAATGCTGTGTATTTTCCTACCATGTGAATTCTCCTTCTCCTAACTTTTTTTTATTTTTCCTTCTTCAAAGTCAATTAGTTTAATGTGGTAACAGGAATTTCTGGTGGTGCTGCCAAGCCATGAGTGTCTGAACCTCCATGGATTCCCAGCACGACTTTTTGTTGTGCACTGAGAAGGGACAGATGTGTGACATTGAAAACATTATTCAGGTGCGTTTGGTTTTCTGTAGCTTTGGGCCAGGATCAGTTTAGAAGAACATGGATTACCAGTAACAATACAATACCTTGTTCCTTGATCCTGCTGAGGTTCCTGTGTGTTCTGGGATGTGGATGGAAACAGGTCTGCTGAACTTGCCTGGACTGAGCCCAAAGATAAGGAAGAACATGGGAGTGAATCATGCAGGGCTGGGGCCTTAACCCTGAGCAGAACACCAGGACACAGAACTGTAGCACAGTCCAGTCTGGGCAGTGTTCTTGAGTGCAGGGTGCTTTATAGGAAATGATGATACAACCATGGGGCTGCTTGGAACTCCAAACTGCCTGGAGCCACTTCTGTATTGAAGAATATTTTTCCACCCTTCTTCTGGCCTGAGTTCTAGTGCTCAGGATCTGAGACAGAGTATGAGGCTTTGAAAAGAAGTGCCACTTACTCTGCAGATTGCTAGAACTGTGATACTGATGGATATTCTTATTTTGGCTGTGCTGCACCGTCAGCACTTCCCATCTCACGGATTTTTCCCTTGTGACCAAGATGTGTGGTGCCAGCTGAAACTGCTGGCAGCTGAGTGGGACACATTTGTGGGGTTTGGCACTTGTACCTGATGATTTGGGGTTGGGTTGGAGCATTCCAGCTGACCACCTGAGTGAAATATTCAGCTGTGACATGATTTGCGACTTTAACCTTTAGATTAGACTTTTTTTCCTTTGT
This sequence comes from Sakesphorus luctuosus, assembly GCA_013396695.1. Taxonomy (NCBI): domain Eukaryota; kingdom Metazoa; phylum Chordata; class Aves; order Passeriformes; family Thamnophilidae; genus Sakesphorus; species Sakesphorus luctuosus. Next base: position 108,476 of record VWZD01004827.1, read on the forward strand.
TTTTTATGGAACAGTGGTTGCTCAGGGGGCTCAGAGCTGGTGTCTGAAGCTATCTGGGATGTCCAGAAGGTGGCCCTGGGTGGGGTGACTTGCAGGATTTGTGACACAGGCTGTGCTTAAGGAACCTTGTCAACCAGCATTTACTCGTCTGTGTTAACTGTGCAGAACTCCTGCACAAAGCCTGGGACTTGCTGTGCTTTGGGCCGATCTGTGGGGCTCCAAATGCTCCTCTGGCCTGAGTGGTGACCCACTGGGCACACCTGCCCTGGACAAGCCCCTTGCCTTGGATGGCACAGCATGGAATCCTCTCCCATTGGAGGCCACTGGTCTCACCCGGCCTTCAGGGGTTTGATTTCCTGCCCTTGCTCCCTCAGTGGTAGCACACTGCCCTTTTTGTGTATTACCAGCTTACAGGTATGTAAATACCTGTTTCTTTCCAAGTAATATTAAGGGATTTCTTGACAATCCCCAATGCAATAAGGGAGTCTGTGGTGTCTTTGAAGCATCTGCCTGGATCCTCACATGAAGCTGAATTCCTCCTTGTACACCTTACTGGGTTATGTCTTAGCATATATATTATATTCATACAGCAAATTCTCTCCAAAATACTTTGGAAGAGCAAGTCATCATTCTGGAATAATCATTCAAGTTTCAGCTGTGGTTTCTATTTATAAAACTGCTGCAGATGTTTTATCTGCAAATGCACAAAGCGTTTTCTTCTCCACATTCACAGAGCTGTCCTTTCAGACTTCTGCTGATGGTCTTTATTGATAGTGCTGCATCTGGGCAGAAGCTGCTTTTTATGGTTGGATGGAAGATGGTTATCTGGGCATTTGTCATTTCAGACAAATCTCTCTCTGTAATCAGTGAAGGGGATGTAGCTTTTCCAGGCTCTGCTCTGTGTTACCACCTCCACCCCTTCCCAGCATTTCAGGTAACAGCTGTCCCAGTTCTGCTCTCTTTTGGGCCACTGGAGGGTACTGATGCATTAATTGGAGGCTGGATTGAGGCCAAAAAGAGAGAGAAGAATTACCTTTGTTCTGAGCTCTGTGCATCCAACGCTGCCCTCAGCAGTGGCAGCACCCAGGCTTTACCCTGGGGTTATTTTTAAAAAAGATGCAATCCACAATATATAAAGAACAGATACAGAGTGTGCTTTATCATGTAATCATTTTAGAGGATGCTAGCACTGAAAAGGAGAGTAGATTATTTCAAGGATTAGTCAAGGGATGAAGGTTAAGCTAACGGAAAACTAGGATAAATATTTGCAAAAAAATAATCTTGCTCTTGCAGTCCAGTGGGACAGAGAGGAAATGGAAGGACTATTGATTGGGTTATTTTAAAAGAGCTAAGAAATATATTTCATCAAAGCAATCTTTCCTTGGTTAAATCACCCAAACATTATTTGCCTACTCATATTGAAGTCCTATGTAAATATAGCATTTATTCCACCTGTGTCAGGTCCTGGTACAAATGTCCACCCACTTTTGGAAAAGTGATGAAATCTGGATACCTGCTTAGAAGAAAACATCTGTTAAGAAGGTACATGACACTTGGGTGGACCAAAAGTAATGCAATGCAAGAGTCCTTGTCTCACATTGCTGGACTTTATTGCCTGTAATACAGCATTCATTTAAATTAGTCTTTAATTCCTTATGTTATTTTGAAAAGCTGTGGGAGCTGTGTTGAAATGGTCCAATTTTCTTTGTGACTTTGTCTTCAGAAGAAGCCTGTTATGATTTCATGCTGAAAGATCATCACTGGGTCTCTGCTGCACTGCACCAAAGTTGTTTTTCCATTGTCATTTTATATAATAATGGGCTTGTAATGACTTCACTAATAGACACCCAGGATGCAAATTGTCTGTTTCTCAAATTTATAACATTTTCACTGAAGAGGCAGCATAATGGAATCATCAAGAGTGTTTTGGAAAGTTCCCTGTTTCTCTCTGGTAATGTAGTGTCTATGTGCTTGCACTTATGAGATCACTGAGACAGTACTAGGAAACCAGATTAGTGTCCCTTCACAAAAGCTGTGCATTTGATAGGCAGTGGGATTTGTGGAAGAGTGGCCTAATCCCAAAGAGAAATCCAAATGGACTTATGGGCACTCTTGAACTTTCAAGATTGTACACTTAATGATGATGGAGTTTCATTTTCTGTTCTGTGCTCCGTGGCTGAAGCTGCAGGGTTTAATGCTGCAAGCATTAAAATTTGATAGAAGACATGTCCCCATGGGGAAGATCTGCCTCTGACATTGACCCACCATCCAGATCTGGGCCCAGATGGGGCTTTTTAGGGCAAGTATAAAGGTGGTGGGTTAAACGTAAGTCTGGACAGGAAAGTCCTTAGGAAAATGGTAACGATTAGAGGCAACTAGGAAGGGCTTGTGCTAAGCTACAGGTTTCAGAGTATCAGTGCTGGATGTGCCTGCTATAAATGTAGCTGGAGATGATGTTTTCCTGGCATATATAGGGTTGTCCTATTTCAGCAGCTGGGACCAGTTTATCACTGTGTGGGTGTGACCAAAGCTGTGCATTCTAAACCCTCTATCCCATTTCCCAGCAACTGGTAACAATGGCCCATTGGCAGCAGCTGCCCAGGGCACACCTGACCCCTCAGCATGCAAGCTGGCTGGGAAAGAAGCCTGGCAGAGGAGCTGGGAGAACTTCCCTCTGGGGAGTCCTTGGCACCTCCACACCCACCTGAGGGCTCATGTCTGCTCAGGGGCCAGCAACCATTCCAAAATCCCCCCTGACTGCCAGAGTCAGATCCCCCAGTGTGGAACTCCCTGCCCTGGGGGAGGGACTGGAGGCTCCCACCTGCACGTGAGGGGATATAGTCTTGGAGGGGGTTGGGGACTTGGGGAACTACTAATTGGATCCAGAGGAGGAGCAGAACGTGGACAGGAGGAGCCCACCACTCTCCACCAGACTGTGACATCATCCGCACCAACAGATTTTTCACCTCCTTTTACTTTGGGCTCAGGGGAACCACGTTGGGCTCAGCACAGGGGCCACCAAACCTCATTGTGTTTGTGCCCCAGGGGGCTGGGTTCTACTGCTGGGTTTTGTGAGTCATTGTATTTATTGTAATATTATTATTAAGTTGTAACTCTGATTTATAATCTCTTTTGTGTTGGGTTCATTTCTCCTACTGGTTTACCTTTAAACCAACACACTGTCATACATGTAGCTAAGATGATGTTTTCCTGGCATACATAGGGGCCAGCTACTCCTGTATACTGTGAGGGAGGTAATTCACTGGTCTAGTTCATGCTTTCCCTGATTCATCATTTCTGTAAGGAACTCTCACTCAATCACTCTCAGTGTGATTAGAAAATGGTATAATTAAATAATAATGTGACCTTCATGTGTTAAAGAATCATATCAAATGATTCTTTACTTAAATTTCAAATGAAATTCCCTTGAACTGTGTCTCTGTGAAACCTGTGCCTTCATTCCTCTTGGAATGGACTTGGAAGTCCAGTGCTAACTGCTGTGAATTTGGGGGTTTGTCCTCTCCCCTTGGGCTCCCAGTGGCTGAGAACAGCAGCTGCCAATGCTCTCAGGGAGGTTATTCAGGTGGAAGACAAATTGTGCTTTCTTTAGTTCCAACGTCATTTGACTTTTTGACAGTTCGAAGGATTTTCAGGGGATTTGTTTCTTCCTCTTCTTCCTATGCCAAGGACTAGAGAGGGGATATTTTTATCTTGGCTCAGATCTTTCAATTTATTGTGTGCTTAAAACTAGTAAGAGACTTGCTAGTACTTCCCTCTGCCTCCCGTGCTGCTGGCCCAGTGTCCAAGGCCTGCTGGAGCCTGGCTGGCAAATCCCCTCAACTTTGCCCCCTAAATGCTGTCAGCTCTTCAAGAAGCAGAATTACAGCTGCCATTTTCTTGGCAAGGCATCACAGCCCATTTTTTATGCTTCATTTCTCTGGTTGCCCTCCTGTTCTGCAGAGGTTTGGCTTTGCATTTTCCCCATCACTCTGTCTTAGGAGCCTTCCCTGGTTCCAAATGATGCCCAGTTCTGAGTCATGGGGCCGAGCTCAGTTTTAGATTGCTCCTGTTCAAACTTCAATTTGGGACCTGGCAAGAAGATGTAGGTACTAAAAATGACTGAGCAAGGGCTCTGAGTTTGGAAATTAGACATATCTATGTCTGTATACATATATATATATAAAATACATTATATTATATATAATGATATGTTAAGAATAATATAATATATAATAATGTCACTTCTGGGCACTTCTACGAGTGGCCCAACAAACTTTTGACACTCTTTGACCACACTTTCCTCTTCCCCAGCTTTCCTGCCCTGCGGTCTGTGTTCCTGTGGTCCTCGTGACTTCCTTTTCTCTCCACCTCGGTACTCTGCCAGTGTCCTTCCAGCCTGAGGACAGGGCACCTTTACCTGAGTCAGCAGAAGAGCACAGCACCTTCAAATGCCCACCCTCCAGCCTGGATTTCTGGTGCCAGGAAGGTGCCCAGATGAGGAGGTGCACAGACCAACCTGAGGTGGATTCTACTGTGGTGCTGGGCATGAGCCACACACTGCTCTGTGGAATGTTTCTCACTGATTTTCCTCAGAGGCTTTTTAGACTGTTGTGCTGGTTTAAAGGTAAACCAGCAGGAGAAACAAACCCAACACAAATTTAATAAAAATATTACATAAATGCAATGGCACAAAGAGAAATTGGGTTTAACCCACAAACTCCAGCAGTATAACCCAGCCCCCTGGGGCACAAACACAGTGGGGTTTGGTGGCCCCTGTGCTGAGCCCCACGTGGTTCCCCTGAGTCCAAAGGAAAAGGAAGGGAAAAACCTGTTGGTGAAGACAGTTACAGTCTGGTCAAGAGTGGTGGTCCTCCTCCCAATCCAACAAGTGGTACCCCCAGATTCTCTCCCCTCAGGTGCAGGTGGGCGCCCCCAGTCCCTCCCCCAGGGCAGGGAGTTCCACACTGGGAGATCTGACTCTGGGAGTCAGGGGGGATTTTGGAATGGTTGCTGGCCCATGAGCAGAGCTGAGCCCTCAGGTGGGTGTGGAGGTGCCAAGGACTCCCCAGAGGGGAGTTCTCCCAGCTCCTCTCTCAGGCTTCTTTCCCAGCCAGCTTGCCTGCTGAGGGGTCAGGTGTGCCCTGGGCAGCTGCTGCCAATGGTCCATTGTTACCAGTTGCTGGGAAATGGGATAGAGGGTGTAGAATGCACAGCTTTGGTCACACCCACACAGTGGTCCCTGTTGTTGAACTAGGGCAACTGTAAATCTTGAAGTCTGCAGAAGGCTCTGTGTGTTAACACAGTGTTGTAGCCTCTCATCGGTGGGATCTGATTCTTTGCTCAGTGTTGGTTCTGTGGTGTTGCTCCTCTGCTGTGCCTGCAGCTGGTTGAATGAACCTCTCCTGTGTCAGAGGGTTGGTAAGAGCATGGATGAATTCATTTTTGTGTTTCTTCAAGGCAGCACCTGAAAGGAAATGAGAAGCCTTAAGTTCTCTGAGTGGGGCTGTGGTGTAACTGCTGTCCTGTTGCTTTTCTGTGCCAGGACTGAGGGAAAACCTTGGCCCCTGAGCCCGGTGATGTCAGGATGATTCTGCCTCAATCCCCAAAGCAGAACCTGCCCTGGGCTTGTCATCCTCTTGAGCCACTCTCTGGGCACAGCTACAAACTGTAAAGGCAGGAACAGGCTGAGTGTGGCTGGGCCTTTCCATCAGACTCTGCTTCTGGAGTTACCAGGAAAGTTTGGTCACTAACTGAGGTGGAGAGTTGGCTGGGCATGACTGGATGGAAACTTTCTCATTGCAAAATATTACAGCTTCTTCTGCCTAGAAATGTGTTAGTTTGGGCAAAATTAGTCAGGGAATTTCTCAGGCACAAAACAGAAATGATTATAAAAGTCATCAATAATCAGAACATCAATTTTTAGTCTTCACAAGTTTGGGCTCAAGACCTTAGTGTTTAAGAGCAGATATTTAACCCCAGATTCCCAATCGGAGAAACTACTTTTGAAATAAAAACTAGTGTTTGAGGGAGTGTAATGGATGAACTGATTGCCTTGCTGTGTGTGGTGTGCTTTATAATCTGGGTCTGCATTTCAGGACTAACAGGGAGGGATCTATCAGTAACAATTTGTACAATATTTCAGAATACACCTGAACCAACCGATTCAGAATCAGAGGCCCAAGTTTCCAAGGCCTCACCTTCATTTTCTGCATAATTAGAATCACTAGTCTCAGTGGATGAATAATTCCACTAATATAGTGGAGGGGTTTTTCACGCTCCCAGGAGCAAGGCTAGGAAAGCGGTGAGCCGCAGGCGGTGGCGCTCCCTAGGATCATGCCCCTTAGAAGCTAGGGTAGGCTCCTCCTGCTCCCAGCCTGGCGCGACCCCTCCAGATGGAATAGATCCACACCAGACAAGAGTCCACGAGGAAAAGCATGATTTTAATGGAGTGCGCTCGCTTATAAGGGGCGCGCACAAAGTTCCCAGATGAGGGCAGGGAAGAGGGGCGGAGATGGGTAGGAGACGGGGAGGAGTCACACACTCCATTGGGTGCATGCAAACGAAGGGGAGGAGGGAAGGGAGGTGCAGCGAAGGGACCAATAGGGAGAATGAGGTTGGTGGGACAAATCCAGGGGTTTGTGGGAACAATTCCAAGGGATTGTGGGAAGAAGAAACTTGGATCGTAGCCATCTTTTAAGGGTACAGTGTCCATCCAGAAAGCCTCATGGTCCCGATCCTGTCGCTGCACGCGCTGCCCGGGATCCCGGGCCTCAGTGTCCTCATCTGCCCGGCGCCTGTAATTCTTTCTCTGTCTGGTCTCCTCCGACACACTAGAATCAATTGGGGTAGCATATCTTTACCTCCATGTAGTGTTAATTACATGTATAATATATATAGCATTTATTAAAACAAATGCTTATAAGTTAATTTTCTGACTGGCAGAGTTAAGAAATCGAGAATTAGGAAAGTATATGTATCTGAGCATTGGAACAAGGTTTTTTCTTTGGAGAGAAGTTTGAAAAATTTTTTTTGCTACCATGAGATCCTCTTCCAGTTAAGGCAAACAAATATTTTCCTCAAGAGAGAAAGAATAATACTTGTAGCTAATATTTCTGAGGTGCATTTTCTTAAAAAAAAAAAAAGAACAACCAAAACCAAAAATCCAAGCCACATCCACCTGTGCCCTGTGCATATGCCTCCTGCATTCTGTGCTTGTTTTAAGCCTGACTTACGAAAGAACAAAAAGCGTGTTCAGCAAGAAATCAGGAGAGCCTGTTTCACCTGAGACCTCTGCTTCCACTTGTAAAGACACAAAATTTTAATTCTCATTGCTGCTAGATTGCAGTGGCTCTGGCTTATGTGGGCTCTGTGGTATATTTGTACTGCAAGGGCTGAACCTGAAAACCATTATCACCACCATCCATCCTGTATTAACCTCCCAATAAACCTGAGAGAAACTGTGTTGTCAGGCAGAGTTTATGCCCAAAGCACTTGATACTGAGCCCTTTAACTGCTTGCAAATGTCAGCACTTCCAGCTTAGCTATTACGATGCTTCACTGAGTTTCTAACTCCTGTCATGAGGTATGAAAATATGACTTTCTCTCCCATGTGAAGTAGGCCATCTGTGCATTGTTCAATGAAATACTATCTTTTCACTCTTTAGATTGCTTAAAGAGTGCCACAGATGAGCCATTAAATTGAGTTGGTTCGCTCACTTGGATTATATAAAGTCTGTTGGCATTCGTGGCTTTCTTTCCCATTCCTGCAGCCCAAACTGGAGCTGCCTGAGTTTCATTCAGCTGCCAGCCAAGCAAATGCTGATGCATTGATAAACTCATGGCAGACCTCAGAACCTGGAATGCTGCTTTAAATATGTGCTGAGTTCCCTTGCCCAGTGCCAGGGAGGCTGAGTGAGTGTTGCATGATCTGCCCTGGAGCCTGCAGAGCCCGTGCCTGTGCTGCAGGAGGGCACAGAGGGGCCTGAGCAGGATGTGGAGAGGGAGGGCAAGGAGGGGCCCAAGCAGGATGTGGGGAGAGAGGGCACAGAGGGGCCTGAGCAGGACATGGGGAGGGAGGGCACTCTCCTGGGGCAATACCCAGCTGAGCAGTTATGGTAAGTATAGATGTCATTTATGTCAATAAAGACAAATGGGTTATTGTGGCCCCTATGAAAAGACACATGGTCAGTCAATTGAGCTCAAAGATCCAACTTACACCCACATGAAGAAATAAACAAGATAGTGTTAAATCACTTTATTCCCTATAACCTTGTCAGGAAATACATGAATTATAACAGAAAGGTTGAAGAGTTAAGGTTTTCCTACACAGTTATCGAGAAAATACGGAATTTATGGTGGGGTTATTACTGGGGCTGTAAAAGTGGCTTAGTTGTAGCTATGTAAGGAAATATATGTTGAAACTCTTAACAGTGTACCTGGAATGTCTAATGCATGAGTAAAATGAATATGCATGTAATAACCAGCTAAATGTCAGATTTACACTGCGCTCAGGGTGTGATATGGCAGAGCGAGACTTGGCCTGCACACCCAGCGCTGAATCTGTTTTTACCGTATAATAAACTTTATTTTGAAACCCACGGGGGTTGAGATTTGGTTTTTCACATGGGGATGTGGAATGGGAGGGGACAAAGGGAGCCCCAGCAGGAGCAGCACTGAGTGGGGCAGCTCTGGGAGCAGCTTCTGAGGAACCAGAGGCAGCAAAGCTGCAGTGTGGGCACAGCCCAAGTGCAGAACCTTCTGTGCGCTCTTTCACATGTGAGAATGAACAGTGTGCTGATTTGGGGCAGTCCTGGGAGAGCAGGCAGTTGCATGTAGAGAGCTGTGAAAAAGCCTAAAGATGATGAGTGTTGTCCCTCTGCTGTTCCCTGAAGAACTGATGTGGAATAAAACGTGCAGTGGGAGTCTTGCTGGATTTAACACGAAGCTCATTCACCACACTGCAGATGCAGCTCAGCTGGAGGCTTATGGGGCAGAGTGGTTTCTTTTTGCATTCAAATCTTGCATTTATCACAAGTAGTCAGTGCAGTGAGATTCATGCCTCTCTTTCAATTCCTTTAGTACTTTGCTCTTGTTCATGCTGTTTAATCTTCTCTCACCTTTTGTTCTGCCAAAGATATCTGCATCTATTTTCTACAGCATAGGGGACCTTTGGTCATACTTGATATTTTTGCATGTGGAACAAGGGTGATTTATTTTTGGCTCCAAGACAATAAAGCTTTCCAGGTCCTTGGCTTAAATAAAAGAAGCTGTGGCTGCCCCATCCCTGGAAGTGCCCAAGGCCAGCTGGGACAGGGCTTGGAGCAACCTGGTCTAGTGGAAGGCGCACCTGCCCATGGCAGGGGATTGGATCTAGGTGATTTTTAAGGTCCCTTCCAACCCAAACTATCCTCTGAATCTATGATTCTGTCCTCTGTATAGTTATAATTTAAAGTTGGGTAAAACCATGAGATCTCTTCCCTTGATCAAGCTGGGCTCCATTGGTTGGTAGGTCATTCCCAGTTCACCCAGAGGAAAACAGAGCCATGCAAGGTTTCATATACTCCAGCTGCACAAAGCCTTTGTGCTCACTTATCCTGAGGAAAATTCAGGCTTAATCTCTTACTATGTAAGCTCAATATAAAAAATAAAAATAAAACCAACAGCTCTAAATGGTAGAGCTTTTTAGCCAAGTCGCTGAGCTGTCATGCTGGATCAGGAGCAGAGTCCCTGCACTGAGCACCTCACAGGGGGTGTTTGCCCTGGGATGTTTGACTTGGGAATAGCTGCACACAAAGTAGTTGTGAAAACCTCTGGGAGACAACAGAAAGTTCCTCCCAGATGATTGGTGGTGTGGAGGAATTTGGCAAAGCTACCAGAAAAATGCTTTTTTTCCTAATGATTTCCTAGAGGTAGCCCAGCATCCCAAGCATCCCTTAAAATATTTGGATAGGAAGTTGGTATAAGTAGTAACACTTGCCAGTGCCTAAACTGGGGTTAACAGACTTAGTCTAGGCAAACACCAACCGGTGGTGTTCTGGTTTAAAGATAAACTGGCAGGAGAAACAAACCCAACACAAAAGAGATTAGAAGTCAGAGTTACAATTTAATAAAAATATTACAATAAATGCAATGGCACAAAGAGAAATTGGGTTTAACCCACAAACCCCAGCAGTGTAACCCACTCCCCTGGGGCACAAACACAGTGGGGTTTGGTGGCCCCTGTGCTGAGCCCCACGTGGTTCCCTTGAGTCCAAAGGAAAAGGAAGGGAAAAACCTGTTGGTGGAGATGATGTCACAGTCTGGTGGAGAGTGGTGGGCTCCTCCTGGCCACGTTCTGCTCCTCCTCTGGATCCAATCAGTGGATCCCCAAGTCCCCAGACCCCAAGATTCTCTCCCCTCAGGTGCAGGTGGGAGCCCCCAGTCCCTCCCCCAGGGCAGGGAGTTCCACACTGGGGGATCTGACTCTGGGAGTCAGGGGGGATTTTGGAATGGTTGCTGGCCCCTGAGCAGAGCTGAGCCCTCAGGTGGGTGTGGAGGTGCCAAGGACTCCCCAGAGGGGAGTTCTCCCAGCTCCTCTCTCAGGCTTCTTTCCCAGCCAGCTTGCATGCTGAGGGGTCAGGTGTGCCCTGGGCAGCTGCTGCCAATGGTCCCTTATTACCAGTTGCTGGGAAATGGGATAGAGGGTGTAGAATGCACAGCTTTGGTCTCACCCACACAGTGATAAACTGGTCCCACCTCCTGAAATAGGACACGTGGTATTGTCTGAAGTGCATTGCTGTGTTTTTGTGTGGAAATGAGTTAAGGAAATAGCTCTTGAGGTTTGCTGTGGCTGGGAAATACTGAGTATTCCGTGGAGGCATTCCATGTTTGCCTTTTTTGAGACAACTCTTCCGAAGGCATAATCTACAAGATAGGCATTCCCTGGTTCTCTTGCAGACTAAAAGACTTTGCCTTTATCCACTACACTCACTGACAGTTTGCTCTGCTCTGGATAAAACCCACCCAATAAGCCTTTTAGGGAACTACAGAGATTTGGAATTGCACCAGGAGGAAGAGCAACAGCTACTTTAATTGTAGCCAGAAATCAGGCACACAGATGTCCCCATGAAACCTGGTGCATGACATTGGATTTCCTGCAGGATTTTACCTTTAAAAATTGTTCCAATATCTGTCTCTCTGCTGTGATTAATTTTCTATCCTCTTTTTAACTCACCGAGTCTTTTTAATGCAAAAAATTTCATTTTTGTCTCTCTCTTTTGTCACCTATTGACATTTCCATTTGTTAAAAGTTTTTAAGAAGAGTTGTTTTAGCAAAGATTAGTTTTGCCAAAGATTTGTTTAACTTTTTTTTAAAAAGCTTTTTATTTATTCAGTCATACTTATGTCAGAAATGGAAAGGGGAAACACTTCGAAATCTCATGTTTACAATTTTGCCTTAAGCAACTCTGGCTTGTAGTGAAACCCCAAAACATTTCACAGGAAAACTTGTTTGTGTTTGGAAAACATTTAATTGAAATTTTTCTCCATCTGTCTTTAATTTTGAATACTTCTAAATCCTTTCCACCTTGCGCTGCTTCCCAAGGTGTCCCTGTAAATATTCAGTGTGGACCTTCCCTGCAGAAATGCTGCATGAGGACACAGGAGGGTTGTGGGTGTTCCCCTGAGGGAGGACCGTGGGGTGCGAGCACTGTTGTGTTAGCAGTGACCCCTGGTCAACACAGAGCACCACAGAGGAGCTCCAGGCCTGTGTCTAAGGGTGTGTTTTATATTTGTTCCACATTAGCTGTGATGCAAAAGTTACCATTGAATGACCTGGTGATTTGGCCTTGTGTTTGCCTGTCTGTTGGGCTGTAACCATCATCTGCCTCACAGCCAAAATGCAGACTGCAGAGCTCTTCCTGCAGAGGTGTCCAGCCCTCTCCTTGAGGAGCCTGCTTATTTTAACTGCTGCTATGAACCAGGTAAAGCTGAGTTGCAGGGACATGCTGTAGTTTTGTCCTGTATCTTGCGGTAGGTCACTGGCTGAGGAGGGAACAAGAGTCAGTATCTTCTCTGGTCTAGTGGCATGGGGGAAGTTCACAACTGGGAAAAAACATGAGGGTTATTGCAACATGTAGGTAAGCTGTGGGACTGCAGATGCCAAAGATCTCCATGGACAAGTTTATGGAAGAGACATTCACACTACCCAGACACCACCAAAGACCTCAAACCCAGGAAGTCTCTGAGCTGGGATCTGTAGAAGGGTATGTGGGGCTGGAACTTCCCTTCTTGCTTTCTTCCCTGGGGCCAGAGGGACACTCAGCTCAGCTCTGCATGGCTGGACCTCACATGTGCTCAGCTAGAACGTGAGAAATGGTCTAGTTTGTAAATGTAACTCACTAATCTCCAAATGTTTGTAAATGTAACTCACTGATCTCCAAAGCCTTCCCCTTGTGAAAAGGATCATGGGGTCAGTGTCACACCACACAGTCTCCTGGTGTGGGGCAGTTGCTGCTCTGCAGGTGAACATCAGGTGCAGTTTGGAGTGTTGGCCACTTCCATCAACACCTGATTCATTTTTAAAGTGGAAAAGAACTGAACCATTGCCAAGAAGTTGTGAAGGTACATGAGACTCAGGGGGAGGTTGCACAAAAAGGGCATTAAGTAAGTGAGAGATTCCTCTGGACAATGTCTGTGCTCTGAGCTGTAACTGCACTGACCTGGAACGTGTTAAATGATGGATGGGAGATGCAGACCATCTCCACCAGCACAGGAACCCCAGGGGCTGGTAAATAATGAATACAATTCCTCTGCTCTTAGTGCTGTGACTCATCACTTGCTGTCTGTTCTAAGCACCTGCTGCAAGGGTTGGGGGAGGACTGGGCAGTCTCTCAAACCTGAATTGCAAGCGAAAACCAGCTGGGTTCTGAGCTCTCCCTGCTGCTAGGCCATTCCCTATCCCCCCAGATATACAGGATACCTGCAGCAATTACTGATAGAGAGAAACAAATTCTGTTCTTCTGTATTGTTTGGCAATGGAGGACCTTGACCCACCAACTGTTCATCTTCTTTGTCTCTCCTAGAAACCAGGGAAAAGTAGGAAGGGGACAACCAACATGAAGCTCTCGAGACCTGTCTCAGAGCTTCTGCTGACAGCACCAAGGGCTTCCCTGGGCACAAAATCCCAGCAGAATGCTGGGACAGAACCATTCTGCTAAGGGAAAGCCCAGGGTACCCAGCTGCTCCCTGTGGATTGGTGGTGGCACTGGCAAAAACCTGATGCTTTGTCCCATCATCTGTCCACTTGACCAGGCCCAGAACAGCCAAACCTGAAGTCCTCAGTTCCTACCTCTGGCACTGAGATGTTGAAAACCAGGAGCTGTTTCCAGCTGACATTTTCCACAGTCAGAGTTTGTGCCAGTGCCACTCTCCAGTGCCAGGGGCAGCTCAGAGCTTCTTAGCAGTGCTATAAACCCAAACTCTGCTGTAGCAGGAGAATGGTGGTGCAGGATGCCAAAGCCAAGGAGCAGCCCATGGTGATCCCTCTTCCATGGAACATGCTCTTTGCTGGGCTGTTGCTGGATATCTGTCTTTGCTCACAAATGAGCAATACTGCAGAAATGAGTGGAATTTCTCGGCCTCTTCTCAGCCTTGTCTGGAGCCCAGAGAAGGGGAGAAAAATGAAACCTGTCCCTATGTTTGGATGCCATTTTCTCCCACAGGTATAACGGTGCAAGAAAGCTTAGCAGACTGTACTTCAGCTCTTAAAGTACAGGAAAACTAAGGCAGTATTTTGCAAACAATTTTACCTGCATTTGGACTTCCAAAGACAGTTATGGGCACAACCCATTGAGCTGGTTGTCATAGCTGTGTTTTCACCTGTGGCGCTTCTGATCCCCTACTAATCACATATGCCTGAAAGCAGGATCTGAACTACTGCCTGAAATTCTTGAGAAGAGGTGGGAAGCAATCCTGGTAAGGTGCTGGGAGAACAGAACTGTGCTTCGTGTTCTCTTGCAATATGGAAGTTTTCTTTAAAAAAAAGGGATCAGCTTCAATGTTGCTGCAGATTTTCCATTTGAGAGTGCTCACTCAGGCATAGCACCATACATTGTTCTTGATAAATTGACTTGTTAGTCATATGAGACAAAAGTAAAGTAAGTCAGTCTAGTGTTTGTAGTGTCTTAGCACCAAAAGATCACACTTAGAACAGTCAAATGGAAGCCCAAGAGCTGCATGATTTAATCTCTTGTGTAGGTGCTTTGGCCTTTTTCCTGCTCATTGAAGTTGCTGATTAAATAAATAACTCTCAGAGCTTAACCTGCAGTAAAAAGTAAAACTTCAAAGAGCAGCAGGTGCAGGACACAGCCTGTTCTTTCACTGTGGGATAGAGAAGCAGTGTTTAGGATTGTGTGGCAGTTCAACAGGCAGTGCACAGACCGTAGTGAGGGTTGGGTTAGTTACAGTAATGCTTTCTGAGTCACTGGCATACATTGATTAACATCCTTTTTGCAATCATACCATAGCTCACATTGTGGAAGGGAATGGTGGGACAAGGCAGGAGAAAAGAAAATGTAGAAACAGAGAAGGAAGAAGAACAAGGAATGAATAAACCCAAGCAAGGAAAAAATGTTCAGGAAAAAAGATGCCAGACACCACATTCCTCATTCCAGGGGTGTTGCTTAAACATGTCTCAGGGCTGCACTTAATGAACCTGTTGCAGGAGGGTCTCAGGAAACATCTTGTGGATATTTATTCTTTTCTAGCACAGAAAGCTTTCAAAGTGGAAGAAAATTCCTAGAAGTCCAAACCAGTAACCTGCAGGTACAGCTGTAGCAGCTGATTCTTACTTGCTGAGGTGCATAAAGTGCTTCTTTTGCTAATCAGACTCCTCCGAGCTTGGAGTTCCTCCTCATCCTCCAGGGGCTGCTTTGGCTCTTTTACTGATGGACAACCTGTCAGCAAAGAGTGAAAAGTCACAGTTCCATAATTTTTTAACTGAGCTGTTCAATTAAAAACTTCATTAAACCCACTGCACCTTGGCCTTTCCTGGCCAGCCTAAGGCCTGCTGATCCACTGCCTTCTCCAGCCCAGGGCCAGCCTTATATTCAGGTTTAACTTTCTTTTCTGGGGACAAGTCACTGCCTGCCCAGAGCTGTCACTAATCACCTGCTTATGTGACATTTTGGACATATTTATATCTGTCTGTTTGGGGATCAGATTCTTGTTCATATTTCATAGTAGTGGCCTCTACAACCTATAAGAGGTTTGGATTTTTCTGTAGTGTTGTTTTATTTTAAATGCTCTTCTCTGTTGTCATATTTTGCTTTTTTATCCAGAAACTGTTGTTTTCTTGCTAGTAGGAATGCCACTGAGCACCAACATCCTGCCTCTGTTTTCACATCCCAGACTGTTCTACAACCACCACTCATCAGAGTAAATCTTTTTCCCTGACATACATCTGCTTGACCAAGAGCATTGATAAGTTATCTCCCTGTTTAATCCTCCTTACTTCTGCAAGAAAATTTTCTTCCTCCCTTTTTCAGAAGTTGAAAACAAAAATCCTTGTATGCCATTGAGAAACTTCAAAGAGCCTCCAGTATTTATTAGTTAGATCATTTCAGTGACTACACTGTCTGTTCTTTATCCACATGTTAGTTGTCTGCCTCCTAAGTGAATTTAAGGACTGTAATGTGCACACTCATTTGCTTTTAGACATTCAGATAAACAATGTTATCCATCCTGAGTTCTGCCCTTCTGACAGTGCCTCTTGGGCCCCATGATGGGCCATAGTCCAGCTCTGCCTTGGGGCTCCCTGTTGGGCTGCAGCTGTGCCTGGAAGCCACACCTGTGTGACTGCATTTGTTGGGAGAAGGAGCCCTTGTTCTGCAGAGCTCCTGTCTAAGGGGTGAGACAGATGGCAGGGGGGGTGGGCAGAGGCACCAGGGGCTGTGTGAGGTCCCACCGCAGGGCTGTGACAAAGCTGGGCAATGGTCCATCTGGCTGGGCCCTGTCTCTTTGGCACATTTTCTAGACCACACAGACTCCTGGAGTATCAGGTGGTCAGACCTTCCCAAAAGCTGTAAATCTAACAGTGCAACTCTTTATCAGCCCATGAAGAAGTATCAGGAATAAGTGCATAATCTGTAGAGCCTTTGTATCTGAAATGGGATTGCTAAAGGATTTATAGTGGCTTCTTTCACTTCCTTCTGTGACTGAGAAATTGTGCCAATACCAGAAGTGATGCATCTGCTTCTCTGAAGCACAAGATCATTCCCAGGGGCAGTGGCCCCTGGGAAGGCAGCAGTGAAGTTCCTGAAAGCTGCCTGTGGCAATGGAATAGCCTGGCTGAGGGTCAGCCCTGCTGCTCCTATTCATACATGAGCTCTCAGCAGGGATGTTCTTTGACCAAAGTAGGGAACGGTCGGGTCAACATCTTCTCCAGGTTCCCAACTCTGTCCCCAGCTATGCAGGTAAGCACAGCAAAGAACAAGCCCAGCTGGGAAAGCCAAAATCCACAAAAAGATGGAACAGCTTCTTTTAAAAAGAGGAACCCAAGGAGACTTCTGTTTCCATCACCTTTCCCTTTGCCCAGTTCACACACAGTTCACACACAGTTTACACACAAGTCTTAACATCTTGGTTTAATGAGACTTTGCATAATACCAAATGTACACTTCAGATATTGGGTGATTTCTATCCACCTACATTCCTACCCCTAGAGACATGCTTGGAGATCATCTGCTGAAAGTTTAATTTGCAAAGAAACTGGGTTGCAATGCTGCCAAAAACACAGCCAGTACCTGGTAAGGAATTAGGAGTTGAACTAGTAGGGTGGTTATTCCCTTGTTGTCAGCATGACAGGGAAAAGGGTGGTATGGAAAGGAAACTTAAGGAAGCTGGTGAGGAAGAAATCCAATATTGCTTTGGGGACTTTTTTTCTAGCAGTGTTTTGTAAGTGTGCTAATAGACAATATTTATCTTAAATCTAGTTAAAAGCATTTTGTTGGCATCTCATTGATTTGGGTTGCTATAAACCAGATTTTATATCAAACCAACCGTTTGCAAGTAACTACATATCAGAGCCTGAGCTGCAGGAAGCTGGAACAAGACAACTCAGACTTCAAGGTATTGTCACGTTGATGCTGCAGTAACAGGGGATGTGCCCAGTGCAAGCTGCAAGGCTGCACTCTTGTGGCAAAGAGGGGCTGTGCAGGGCATAAGTGGAGTTGAAATCGCCTTCTGCTTATCAGGAGACTGAAGGCTTTCACACTCAAATAAACTGAAGAGATTATCAGCTATATTAGAGAATTTTCACTGCAGCATCAGTATGTTGTGTTAGTTCTCAGGTCACTGACATGTAAGTTTTCTCTGCTGGAGGTTGCATTTGTACTTCTGTTTTGCTGGACTTCTCAAGGGCAGCTGCTGTTCAGCTGGCCCAGTGTTTGCTCCCCTGGCCAAACACTCAGAGCTGCCTCCCAGCCAACTGTTTCTGTGAATGCTTTAGAGGAGAGGAGCTGGCAGAGGGCAGTGGAGGCAGAGGCAGCTGCCCCCTGAGACGGGCCGCGTGCCCCAATGAGGCTGGCACAGCACAGAGCTCTGTTCCTGCCGCCTTTTCCCTGCACACAACAGAAACAGCACAGCTGAGGTGGGGCAGGACTGTCTCCTGCTCCTGCCTTGCAACACTTCCAAGGTTTCCTGGGGAGAGTGCCAGGAGAGGATGGCAGGGGGTGGCTCTGAAGGGTTAATGTGAACCACTGAGCAGCAACAGCAGAGCTGTGGAAAACGTGACGACTGAGAACTAGCCAAGAAGAACCACAGGTTGGTTGAAAAGACTCTGAGCCTGTGTTTTCAGGGTGCCTGCTGATATGGATGGAGTTTTGAACTTCTCCACAACCTACCTGGAGACTATTTTCCTCTTGGTCTCTGTTCCTTCTCTGTAGCTCAGAGATGATCATGTGCTTTTTTTCTCCCACTGATTACCCAACCTGTATGTTCAGAGAGGTTCTTTTTAAACTGCTTGCTAGAGTGTGACTGGAAAGTCTTTAGCCTGAGTCTCCCATCTCCATCTGTGTCATTTAGGGGCCCTGCTCTACAAATACACCTGTGTTACAAGAGTTTCCTCATGGAGGAAACTGGGGAGATTTGCAGACTGTTTCTGTAAGGTAGCATTGACAAAACCCACGGGAAATGGGATGTAGTTTTCTCCTTGGCAGGGGGTTTTCCAAACACTCTTACCATGTTCTGCAAAAGAAGGCACAGTCAATCGACAGATAATCAGTACCACAGAAGTCTAAGATCAAAGCAGTGTGAGAGCATTGTAGAGTCTGCCAAGCAGTTGGCTCCATCCTGAGTGTGGCAGATGGATCCCAGGCACCAAAGCCAACATCGGATGTACAGAGGAAAACACGGTCTGTGACACTGCCTGCCTTGTCACATCATCTTCTCCTGAAGATCAGTGGCTCTGGCTGGTTCCCAAGAGACCCAAAGCCACCCTTGCAAAGTTAGACAGAGCAGGACTTCCCAGGAGATGCCATCAGGAAGCACCATCCCAAAGTGTCAGGTGGGTTAGGAGTGAGCCAATGCAGACAGTGCAGAGCAGGGAGCGTCCAGTGGTCACTGGACTTGCTCCTCATTGCAACTGGAGACCTTTTCACCTGTGTGGCCCCCAGAGTGACACTGAGGGTCTGGGCTGTGACTAACACTGAAGGCACTTGGATCTCCAGGGATGGATAAAGAGCCCAGAAGGAGCAGAAGTGGAGGTTGGATAACTAACTGAATCCTATAAAGCCCTTCTTAATTTGAGCATTTAACATATTAGCATATATAAGATAGGAACATAGGGTTGATCAGGGCAGATGTGAACAGTTTTCAGTATTCCTAGTTGAAAATGGCTTGGGAAAAGTGAAATAAATGGAACATTAAAAGGCGAAAGAAGTCATGGGTAGTTATTGAACATCACTGCTTCTCCAAGCTGAGTTTTTCCCCTGTGAATAGGTGGCAGTTTAATAAAATGGAATAGATTACCTTTGGAACATTAATGTGAACATATTTTCCTTTTACAACACTAAATTGTATCCATTGCCAGTGGATCTGTGCTGGAAGCTGCACATCAGACTGTCCTGTGCTGCATCCAGATGGTAAAACTCCATCCCAACTCTGCCTGGCACTCACACAGGACTAACCACCTGCTCAGCTTCAGTTTGAACCAAAGCAAACACTGGCAAACAGGTGAAGGCTGGGGGAGATTTCTAGATGCCTTTTCAGAATATAAAGCATGTTGTAGATTTCAAGCAGAGGGAAATTATCAGAAACTTTTAATCTCATATAGAAAATATCATGTGCTTTGCTCAGGATGTTGAATAGAAAAATAAATGTGACTTAAATTAATAGGAATGGGTGTCCAGAAATAGTACCTCTTGCTTGAACTTAAGAGTTCAGTTTAATTCAAGATGTGTTATCTGGACTAGCACATCAGCTTGGTAGGAGAAGAAAAGAACCACAGCAAAACATAAGGGATTCTCTTTGAAGGCCCAGGGGTTTGGCCTCCTCTGGCCAATACTGACCCACAGCAGCTGCAGTGATTCAACAGGAGTGCTCCAGGCTTGCCTGATGGTCACTGGCTTCTTGTGGGGACACCTGCCAAAGGTTGTAGTGTCTGCACTGCGGGGACACTGCTGGGACACTGCTGGGACATTGTGGGGACACTGCTGGGACACTGCTGGGACAGTGCAGGGACAGTGCTGAGACAGTGTGGGGACACTGTGGGGACATTGCAGGGACACTGTGCAGACACTGTAGGGACAGTGCTGGGACACTGCAGGGACACTGCGGGAACAGTGCTGGGACACGGGGACACTGCGGGGACATTGTGGGAACAGTGCAGGGACACTGCAGGGACACTGTAGGGACAGTGCTGGGACACTGGGGACACTGCTGGGACACTGCAGGGACACTGCTTGGACAGTGCGGGGGTGGTGGCTGCGGGGACAGTGCGGAGACGCTGCGGGGACAGTGCGCGGGCGGTGGCTGCGGGCAGCGGGTCACAGAGCCTCGCGTGCTTTGAAAGCTGTTCCTCTCTCGCCACCTCCTGGTCAGCTCTCCGGAGTGAACCAGACGTGGTTTGAGATCCTCCCAACCCTTCCCTTTCTGCTGCCCACAGAGGGTGAATCAGGACCACGAAGTGTCTGTCCCTCTGTGGCGAAGGTATTCCCGAGCTCGTTGCCTCCTGCTCCTCTTGCCTTCCCCCGGCTCACGGAGAGGAGCGAACCTGCGATGTGGATGGCACCTGACTCTGAGTGTGTGAATAAAGCTGTTTGTATTGAACATCAAATCTGCTCACAGATATCAGTCACAGAAAATATCTCCATCCCCATCCAGAGGGAAGCTCTACGTGTGTTGGATGGTCTTTCTTGAAGCAGCTCCTCTGTAAATGGTGACAAGCCCTATGAGGAGAGGCTGAGGGAGCTGGAGGTGTTTAGCCCGGAGAGGAGGAGGCTCAGAGGTGACCTCAGCACTGTCTGGAACTACCTGAAGGGAAGTTCCAGCCAGGTGGGGATTGGTCTCTTCTACCAAACAACCAGCAGCAGGACAAGAGGGCACAGGCTTAAGCTCTACCAGGGCAAGTTCAGAAAGAAATTCTTTGCAGAGAGAGTGCTCAGGCATTGGAATGGGCTGCCCAGAGAGGGGGTGGATTCTCCATCCCTGGAGGTTTTTAATGTGAGACTGGATGTGGCACTGAGTGCCATGATCTGGTAATCTGGTGGGGTTGGATCAAGGGTTGGACTTGATGATCTCGGAGGTCTCTTCCAACCCAACTTACTCTGTGATTCTATGAAATATCAGCACTGAGGAGTTTAACGTGGCAGTTTCCCTGTGGTTGCTCACACGGAGAGCTGTGGAGCCTCCTGCGCCCAGCTCTCCGTGCAGCCTCCTGGCTTGGACTGGTGTCCAACAGAGCATTTGGAGCTGCTGGGACAGAAAAGGGGAAAGATCTTACCTGGGGGAACCAAAGCCCACAGCTGATTAAACCAACAGAAGTAAACTAAAGGTCTGTAGACAACAGAGCTAGTTATCAGTTACTGGAGGGAAAAATCCAAAAGTTCTGGCATTCCTCTCTTGATAACTACATACTTTTTTTCCATCCTAAAAATAACGTTGCACAACTTTGTGTTTCTAAAAAGGTAAGTTCTAGGTAAAAGTTATGTTGATCACTGACTGCTTATGCTCATTTAACCAATGTAGCCATACATAATTTAATCAAGAGACATGAAATTCTGTTTCTTCAGCTGATTTTGAAATAGCCAGAGACAGTGATAGGCTGACAACTTGTGCTCTTAACTTTTGTTACAGAAAGAGATTGTTTCCTTCAGCTAAATAGGGATAGTAAATTTGAAATGCATCCACCTTGTAAAAAAGTTAAAGGAATTCTTGGTACTGTACATCCCCCTGCTGGCTGCTTTAAGTGGATTATAATCATATTTTCCCCTTTTTTTAATATTTCCCTCTTCTGTGTTGTGTGTGAAAAGCCCACACAAACAACAGGGACAACTGACTGACATCTTGGGGAAACAGTGACACTCTGCAAAGTGCTGCCAGGCACACAGAGCAAACTAACTCAAACAACAGGAAAAAAGCAATTGGTTTGTCAATATATGTTTTAACAGGAGCCAAAAGGATTCTGACAGATGTGGGATTTTTGAAGCAAGATGGTGTCCCAGAAACAGAGGATGTTCTGCTTCTTGATGAAAGCTTGAGTTTAAATGCTGCTTCTCACTGCTCAGTGACTGATGTGGTCCACTGGAAATTTCAGAACATGGGAGGGAGATGCAGCCTCGACCAAGTCTTTATCTGGAAGAGGCAGCTGTGTTTGGCTCCGTTCCCTGGATGGGAACCATCAGGCAGAGCTCTACAACTGCTGCAATGAGGAACTCGCTGCCTCTGGGCACACCACCCTTCCACCCAGGGCCTCGTGCTCCCCATGGACCACATAGCCCATGGGAACAACCTCCAGAGGGATTCAAAATCAAACCAACAACCAAAACCTGGTGCTGACCACCTGGGCCAGCCCAGGACCAACAGGAATGGTGGAGTGCTAAGGTGGCCAGAGGCTTCAATCAGCCCGAGACAGCCTGGAGAGCTCCGAGCTGTGTCCCTGTCCCCGGCTGCTGCCCTGCAGCTGTGCTGGCACTGAGGAGCTGCTGCAGGGTCCCCTCAGGAGCTCTCTCCTGGGAGCACTGGGGGCTGGGTGATGCTTCTTACCTGAGGAAGGCAGAGAGCTGCAGCTCAGGAGTTTTGTTGTGCAGGTACCGCCCTGATGTGCAGGTGTGAAGGAACCCTCAGAGGCCCAGCTGCAGGGTAGGTATTCTCAGCTAAATCTCATCTGAGCTTTGTGAGCTGCAAAAGAACAAATTAGAAATTCACACAGATGGAAACCTCTCAAAAATGTGTTATTTTGTTTCCTAAAAGGATTTTGACAAGTTATTTAAAGCTATACATCCTACTACCAACTCTGCCTGGTCTTTGAGGCACTATTCCAAACGAACTCATTAGAGGTTTATATTTCAGTGTGGGAAATTCAGAGTGGCCATTCTGCATTTCTAGCAGCACCAGCAGCAGCAGATAGCACCAAAAAGGTCTAAAGCTCTCTTTAGGTCAACAAGAATTTGCTGCCTAGCCCATAAAAGACTGTATGCATGTAAGGACTGCTTTTAAACGTGAAAACTATCTCTTTGTAGCTCCTCTAATGCATGTGCAGTGCCCAGCGTTATTGCTCGGTGTGTGACTGCCTGCTGTGAACTTTGAGAGCAAACTGGGCAGTGGCATTTCACACTGGAGTTCTCCTGGAATGCTGCAGGCACCAGGAAGGAGTGATTGCTCCTGCTTGGATATCTACAGCTGCTAAAACGCCTTTCTCTATAGAATGCAGCAAGTAGATGAAATCAAAGTATTTGATTCAAAAAGGAGATTTGTGGATGAGTAAGTCTGAAGTTCGAACATTTGCCTCGTAGAAGGTTAACAAAGCCTTTAAAAGGCTTTGCAGTTTTAATTGGGGTCTTTAACTGGAGCCAACAACAAAAGCTCCAAACCCCCTGCCAAATGTGTGTGCAGGCCTGTCTTCCCCACCATCCTTCCCTCGGAGCAGGGCAGGGAGAGGTTGACCTGAGAAATATGTTTCTTCCGGACCTGTAGTACAGTTGGGCATTAAGAGAGATTTTCTGTGGCTCCTGAGAATGTTTCTAATCTCTCCTCGAGATCCAGGGCAGGAGTCTGATGACTGTACCTACAGGCACAGCCTTTCTACAGGAATTCAGATCCCAGTTGCCCTGGGAGCTGCAGAGCTGCTCCCACCTGCAGCACAGGGAGTGGGGACAATGGCACTCCCGAGGAACAGGGAGACTGGAGCCCCAGCCTGTGCTAAATGTTGGCCTGCAGCTTGGCATGGTGGCACAACAGGCCTTCTGGATCACATCTCTGAGGCTGTTCTGGGAGATGCTGTTCTGGCTGCAGCTGGAGTGGAGGTGGAGCTCACTGTCTTTGGCTGCCATTCTCCTGGCCCTCGTGGTGGGCTGTGCTCTGGCAGTGTAACTGCACACACAGTCAGTCCCAGCCCAGTTCTGTCAGAATGATGCAGGTCAGGTAGGTATTTTTTTAATTTGGGAGAAGGAGCCTCAAGGCCAGGTTCCCTTGCTCAACATCCATTACAATAATAGCATGTGACATTCATATTATGCTCTGCTCAAGTGTGTGTGATCAGCTTGTGATTGGACTTAATGCCTCTGTAAATAAAAGAAACACAGAACGAAAAGCATGAGAGTCCCTGAGAAATCTGGCTGATTCCTGGAAGAGTTAACTCATTTAGAAACCTTTTAGTGGGCCATATTGATTACATGGATGTGTTCAGAGCAGCTGCGGATGTTGCAGTAACAATGAACTGAGGCAGTTTATCAGCACATCAATTATTTTACTGGTATAAAAAGGAGCTTTAATTGTACTAATGATGATGGACTCAATCTTATGTTGAAGCTATCTGGCTATCACAAAATTATCTCTCAATGAGCTCATCTGTTTTGTAAGGAAGAAACTCATAATCTCATAGAATGGAAGATGTTCTGGCTATTTATAGTGACTGATTTTATTTATGGGGAATATCATGACTTCACAAGCGCAGTGGCACTAATCTCCCTGGTAAAGCATTTATACTAATCTAAAGAGAGCTGTTTGCTACAAAGCCAGCCATGGACTTTAAAGGGCCATTGAACAAATCTGCAACACTGGCCCTCATTTGCCTGTAAAAGTAGCAGGTGAATCAGTGTGTCCTGAATGCAGAGCAGCCCAGGGCCAGGCTGCTCTCTGCAGATGAGACAGGGAGGCAGAAAAACAGATATTCCTACCCAAAATGGCTGCAGCCAGCCCAGCTGAATGTGGGCAACAGCACATGAGCAGCTGAGAATGTGCTGGAGCCTTCTGGCTGCTGGAAGTCTGCAGGGGTGGGTTTAGTCATTCTCAGCTATAAAGCAGAATGCTGTTCTTACACTCTGAACAGTGAGAGAGTTTACTTGTTCTTAGGTATTTCCACTCTGTTCCAAACTAGCCAGTCTGGGCTGGCTGTTAGTACTGAGTCGTATGGAATTGCCTTTGGCACCTGCTCCCACGGGAGGAAAATACCTTTCTGGTTATGTTTGCAGAGATCACTGAGGACCATGGAGCTGGCTGGAGTGTATCTCCAGAGATCAAACATGTTCACAACTGAGCCAAGTGGAGAATGAGCTAATGAGAATGCAAGGGTG
The DNA here is from genome assembly GCA_013396695.1 of Sakesphorus luctuosus. Taxonomy (NCBI): domain Eukaryota; kingdom Metazoa; phylum Chordata; class Aves; order Passeriformes; family Thamnophilidae; genus Sakesphorus; species Sakesphorus luctuosus. The sequence goes on from VWZD01004827.1 coordinate 133,243, forward strand.
GAGTGGAGTTTCTGCAGCATTGAGGTGTGAGAGGAGCAGGGAACCAGCAGAGGTTCCGCTGGGCTGGGGAAGGAGCCTGTGGAGGTGAGACTTGCTTGAGCCAGAGCTTGGACAGCAATTACACAGCTGCTCCAGCCTTCAGCAGGACGTGGGGCCAACCCCACAGGACAGGTTGTGGGTGCAGGGAACTGTGCCATGACTGTGAGGGCTCTGAAGGGACGGGGGTGGGTTCACTGCTACTTTGCTTTCTGCCTGGCACTTGACTTCTTGCACTGCTGCTCTAAGGAAGCTCCCGGGCTGCAGCTCTGCCTTAGAGGAAAGTGCAGCCTGGAGTCTCAATTTATTTTTATTCCTTGACATCTGAAGGAATAGAGAGGGGAGCAATGTTCTTCACTTGCATTCCACCTGGTCTGCTGAGGCTTCCCCTCTCTGGTCCTGGGCTCAGTGAGTCCATAAAGACAAGCATGTTTGTACACAAGGTACATACAGGATAAACCAGGACCACGTCATTTGAAAAGGCCAGATGTAATAGTGTTCCTTTAAGTCATAATCCTTCATGTAATATCACACTTAGTTGTCATAGAAACCACAGCATCACTAAGACTTACAGCTCTTGATCCAGCAAAAGAGTTATAAGCATTTGCTTTCAATATAAAGTACATGCTTTAATTCCAACTATTTCTATGGCAGAGCTTGTATGACCAGGACAAAGCTTACACACCAGTTTTTTCCTGTGTGAGAGCCATGTGGCCCAGTAAAACCTTCTGGTTGCTTTAGTTGAGCCAAAACAGCCTGTGTGATTCACAATCATAAAAATTACTGGCACAGGAAGGGCCTAAAGAGAGTCCAAACAAGATTTTAAGAGGAGATGTTGGCAATTGAGGGCTTGATTAGAGCCCATCACTGTCTCTGCTTCTGCAACTTGAAAAAGCATTAGAATAATGTTTTTCATTCATTTTTTCCAGTACTTAGGACACTGGGCAGCTCTTAATCCTATTGATTGTATGAGAAGAATAATTTTTTTCTGACTGTAGATAATACAGAATTTTGATCCTAATTTCTATCAGAAACAGTCATGCTCCCAAATTAAATAACCAAGTTAGTATAACTGCTTAGAAGGCATTCTGTATTTTTCTCAGTTTCTGGATTAAGTATTTAAGAATTTCTGTTTTAATTTTAAGGTATGTTTTAGTACTCAAAGTGCTAAGAAAAGTGTGAAAATGTCCTTACGTCTCCAAGAAAACAAAAAAGAATGGTGACAAATTAAGAAAACACTACATGTATTTAAGTTTGAAGATCCAGGGGTTTTAAAACATCTTTTAGCTGGGTCCATGATTTGTGAAATTTGAACAGGTGTCAGTGTTGACTATTCAATTCCTGTTGCAAATGCATTTGAAAGATAATGTGCTATTTTACTTGTTTACACTAGATGCAGTATTTTGTCCCCCAGTTCATACCACAAACAAAATATTCAGGGTACCTTTTCAGTGGCTGAATGTTCTCCTTCAGAAATGGCCTCATCCAAGGCTTGCTGGACTCGATGGGCAGGTTTCCACTAAAGGTCAGTGGGCTGTTTATCACAATTAGGTGGTTTAGTCTATATATTCTCAATTTATCATTCCTATTTGGTGTCATGAGAGATGTGGGTTACTGCTCTGACTAATTTGAGCAGCCGATAACTGATTACATATCTGTTATAGCTATTCTAGAACGTTATGCATTTGCATCTGGTCTGTGTTTGTGCCAAGGAACCCTCATAGAACTTCAGTAGGTGCAGGTGGCAGCAACTCCACGGTGAACTCAGTGCATTTCTGATGCTTTCTGCCAGCAGGGAAAAATAAAGATCCCAAACACAGAAGGTTTTGTGAAAATTAAAGCAGAAGGATAATAAAGGTGGCTGAGTCACAACTTGCTTCCAATTCAGAGAATGCTTGTAGATAAATCTTCCTGCTATTTGCTGAGCTCCACCAGCTGGTAAATGACTGTTTCTAAAAGCCATCCATGTAAAAAGTTAAAGTTTTGTGAATGGAAAATCATTTTAAAACGTTCCTGGCTAATTTCGTTACCCAGAGAGGAAGGTGTGAGCCTTTGTACAGCAGCAGAGATGAATCGATGAGGGTGCTGTTTGCTTTGCTGATGGCAGAGTGCCTGGGCACAAACACAGACTCTCAGCCCTAAAAACATTCTATTGAACAGTGAGATTGGCATGAAGAACGAACAAGGACTCAGGGTCAGCCCTAAAGGTGGCAGCAGTGCCCAGAGGGCTGTTTCCCGCGACAGCTGTCGCTGTTCCCGGATGGATGTCGGGATGCAGGGATGGGACTGTGCCCTGCGCTCAGGAGCCGAGAGCACACCTGGGGCACCTGCGCTGGCACCGCCCGGGCACACCGGCATGGGGTAGCTCCACCAGCTGCACTACTTCCCTCCAGAGCACTCCATCCACCCTGAAATCACAGCCTTGGCCTCGGTCTTGGCCCCCAGCTCGGGCCGCGCTTATCGCCCCGCCCGATGGCCACTCTTGGCACCTCTGCTGGGCTACGGCGCTGCCTCCCCAGGCACTTCTGAAGTTTCTTACTCTACAGTGGCAGGAAGATTTGCGCCAACATTTAACTTATGTTTTCCTCTTCGCAGCTTAATTTCGTTTTTCTTGCTTCTTCTCTACATCAGCGCTAAACAAAGCTTTGCTCGGAGTCCGCAGCTCTGGGGAGCCCGAGCACAGCGCAGCAGGTCCAGCTGCCGCTGCTCTCGGTGCTGTGACCCAACGTGTGCTGCTGCTGCACGGAGGGGATGGGACAGACCCTGCAGCTCCTTCCCTCCTGCCCTTCCCTCTCCTCCTCTCCCCGTGGGATGACAGTGTATCCCGATTTGACCGTCCCTTAGTTAAAACTGTTTATATGGGACTGGTTCTTCAAGCCAGATGAATGTTCCTCAGCCAGATAAGGGACAAGTTAAGACTGTTGTCTAGAAAAAAAATCACCCTGGTGAGCGCATTGCCACACTCTGCGTTGGTGTGGGTGCCACACAGATGCTGTGCCCTCTGAGCTGGCTCAGGGTGGTGCCTGGGGCTAAAGGCAGTGCAAGCCCAGGCTGGGACTGGGGCATGGAAAGGGGTATCCTGGTGGACATTGGCTGCACCTGAGAACCCACCCCTGCTTCTCAGTCCCTCTGAGTCTCATGGTAGAGATCTGTCCTGCAAGTCCCACACTTTGCTCAGATTTTAGATCATTTGCTGCCAAGATCACGGTTGCAGTGTTCTAGGTAAAGAACACAATAAAATCTACCAGGGTAGATTGTGAAACAAGCCACAGCATCTGCTCTGCATCCCCTGGCCAAAACAGGTGGTGAATGTGGGTGGACATACGGAGAATCCTGCGGAAAGTAAGAAGTGTGGAGGCATGGGAAGGAACTGAGAAAGGGTGGGGTGTTCACAGAATGAGCCCAAGTGAGATGCAGTGTGATGCTGATATAAAAAATGCAATCTATAAGAAACCAGGATTCACTGGGTTTCTGGCTTGTAGATCACAGAGTTGATTTTTCTTACTGATTTTTCTGCAGCTCTTGGAATGATTTCCTTGTCCTCATTGCTATTCAAAATATCTCTGTGTCATCTGATAATTTCATCAATTACAGTCTCTTTTAAATCACAGTGAAAGTCTTGATCTCAACTCCAACACAGCACTACCAGGATCCATTTTAAATACATTAAGTACCTATTTCTGCTCAGTAATTTTTATTCCTTGCTCACAATTGTTAAGCCAGTTCTCAAGTTATGTGGGTGCTATTATGTCAAAAGAGATGTGAGTTAATGTTATGTTCAGACTTCTGTGACTCAGTCTCAAATGTTTGTTTAAAGCCAAGTATATTGGTTCTGTTACTTCCCTTTTACTCACAGAGGTTTTAAGTCTACAGGAGGTTCCCTTCCTTATAAACTCCAGGTTTATATGGAGTCTGTTACCCTTCATGTGTTTTAGCAGCTTTTTTTGCTTAGAATTTGTTTCTTCCAGGAAAAGAGGCAAACTTACAGAATGGTAATTTCTGGGGTCATTATTTTCTGAGGTTTAGTCTTGCATTTGATTCTGAGACTGCTGTTTTCTGTGACTTTTTCCCAGTCATTCTGAAAAAAAGATAATTTCAAGTCCTCTTTATAATGGGAAAAAAAACTTTTATATTTTCTGTGCCTCCCTCACCCATAAAGGCACATGGGTGAGTTTTCCAGATGTAGTTCACCACCTTTTTTTTCCCAGGCTTGTATCTACCAAACTCAGTTTTGTGTATTTGATATTTAAAAGTTACTAGATGCAGAGTATGTAAAAAAAAAATCCCACTTGTGACCTGTGGACACCCACAACCTCCAAATCAGCAAATGGTTGAAAACCAGCCATCTATCTCACCAGGCTGACTCTCCCCACACAAAATAAGGCTGCATACTGTGCCTGGTTTGGCGTGATCCTGTGCCTGGTTAGTGTTTGGGCAGGACTTGAGTCTGTTGAGAGTTTGAACAGGGACAGTAGTGATGCCTAAGGATTTTAGAGTGTATTTTGTAGATTTTTGGGATTCTATATTTTGCATGGATTTTCCTGGGTTGTTCACCAGTATTGGAAGTTACTGAAAGGTTTTCTCGTGCATTCTTAAGCTCTCTCAAGGACACACCGTTTTGAAGAAGCCACCTGCAAGATAGTTCAAAGACAAAACACAAGAAGAAGCCCAAGAGCTTCTCCAAAGGGCAGTTCTGAAGACCTCTATGGGTGGGGCACCAGGAGAAATGAGAGTCATGGCTGGTCATACATATCTCATATGCTAATAGCTGGAGAAGTTACAAAAAGTGAAACATGCCTGGTCACAGGGGTGCATGTGTGTGCATGTGTGTGCATGTGCATGTTTCATGGTGTGCACTTTAGAAGCTTCTAGTAAAGGTATTGCCTCTATCTTTCTCCATTAATATTGTTTCTGAGTGTCTATTTTCACAGGAATTAAGGCAACAGCACTGTCACACGCACATTTCTTTAGCCAAAATCTAAACTCATCAACAAAAAGAGATAGAACTGAATGAGAAGCCCTGGATGGTAGGGTTGCTGAGATGCATTTGGTTTGTGTTTTCCATGCTAAATGATGTGATTTCTGCCTGTGCTTGCAGAATCTGAAACAATAACTCCAACCTGCCCAGTTCATCTCAGCTCCTGCCAACTCAGATGCCTTGTGCTGGTACTTTAAATACAGACAAAGTTAACTCTTGCACTGCCTATCCAAAGGAGAAGTCAGGAGGGGGATGAAGGGGCTGTGTATTCAGCTGTGGTTAAGATTTCATCTCAGCACTGTGAGTTCTTGAGCTGGGAATCTGCCCCCTTCCTGCCTCCGCCTCCACCAGAAATGTAGGACTGAACCCGGGCCTGACCTCTGCTCCTGTACATCCCTTTTAAGCTTCTCTGATGGCAAGGGAAGATAAGCTTGCTGAGCCTTCGAAGGCTTATGACTCTCTGGATGCCAAGGAAAGGGTGCAGGTCCTCAGGAGCCCAGGGAGGGGGTGTTGTTACTCCCTGAACAGCCCCATGAAGTTTCCTCTTCCCTTACCCAACTGCATGTGGAAAAATGATACCACATTTCCCTTTGTGCTCTACTTGTTGTGTTGTTTCTTTAAATGGAATGCCTCAGGTGTGGCTGCATGGCTCCTTACTGCTTTCAGAGATGTGTTTTTCACCTGTTTTTAAGTTGTGTGAGCCATAAAGGAGAGCACCGAGCATATTCCCTCACCATGCATTTTAAAGTAGGCACCAGGAGTTTGGTTTTCTGATGTGTCTGTACAGTGGATTCTAATCCCCACCTGTGGCATTGCAGGACCATGATTAACACAGCTTTGCTTTCCTGTGGCATCTTTCCCCTAAAAAATTAATTCCCACAGCTTTCCTTTAGAAGAAACCCATCCCTTTGGCCTTGCCTTGCAGACACTATCTACCTTCTGGCTGTTCAGAAATACACACTGTTCAGCCATATATACGACTATGGCCAGAACTACAAATCCACAAACACCAAGGAAATTTTCACCAACAGGTTATTGCTGTTTCCTGCACAGGATTACAAATACTCTAAAAAGGGACCTATTTTGCTCATCTGCTGACAGTCACAGGGATGGACTCGGGAGAACTGTGGCTGGAAACTGCTCCCTGACCATCCTGGATAAAATCAAGCTACATTTCTTGCTTGCTTGCTTGCTTGCTTGCTTTTTTTTATGTTAAATTCATGACCATAACATTTGAGTGCCTGCAGACATCTCCTTGACACCTCTCCCTGAATATCTTGGCAACCATATCCATCTGTCTAAAGCTGCTCTAGGATAGATTGGTTTTGAAATGCCATTCCTTAAATGTTTAAGCCTTTGAAAGTGTAGGTGTCTGAGGAACTAAGCAACCCCATGCCCACTGCATACCATGCTTCTTGAACCTGCATTGTCCAGACATTTCATCAGCTTTTATGCACTGATGTTTGTTTTTTCTCAAATGCTTTGAAGGTGACTTCATTATTGAAGCAATGACTTTGTTGCTGTGAGCTGAGAAGATGCTGTGAAAGCCTGGCTTTGGTGAGCAAACAGCTTGTCTCTTGGTAAAGCAGGACCCTCTGACACCCTCTTGGGCCTTTGCTCAAGGGCTCAGGGAAGGTTCCTGTATGATCCTTCTCTTTGTGGGTCTTAGGTACTATTTGTCTTTTCTACTCTCAGGTTCTGCTGCTACCTGTGAACAAGTTCAAATGTCTGTTCTACCCCAGGATCAGCTATTGTCCATCATTAACAGGAATATACACTTCCTCCCACCAGCTCATTAACTTTAGCCTTTGCTTTCTCTGTCTGATGAGGTTTAGGGTTACAAAAGATCTGGGCCTTTCCTATTCCTGAAATGAAAGTTCCTTCTTTGGTGCCTGGAAAGTGACATCAGAATTACACAGAAAGAAAAGGACCCTTTCTAAGGGCTAAGCTGTAACTGAGAGAAGTGAGGTCAAAAACAAACCCATAAACTATTCTCAGAGAAACAAATCAATCCTCTGCCAGGCACAAACACTCAGAGTATGGGAGCTTCACTCAGGGGTAGAGTTGGAAATACAGCAGACCTAGAAAAGGCATTCTCAGGAAGAAAAGGACTAATAAACTGAAATTCATCTGTGCTCTTGTGCCTTTCTTTAAGCCCCTAAAACTATCACTTTCATCAAAGCCCATTCTACATTTTAGTTCACTTCTTTCTTAATGGCTCTCCCTGAGCTCACCTTTCCTTCAGTTCCTGTGCCCCTTGCTGCTGGCTTTGTGTCTCCCCAGGGAGCTGATCTCTTGGAGACAGGGCTGGCACTAAAGCTAACGGGAGAGACAACTTTGGTCTAAACTATTTGCCTCCTTGTTTCTTGCCAGCTCTACCCAAGAATGCACTGAGGAATCTGATGGTTGGGTTTTTTTCTGAAACTCTGAGATCTCATCAGAAGATGTACATGCAGGAAGAAAGGTAAAAAAAAGAAGGTTGCTTACAGGCCATATAGATTAAGGGAACTTAAGAGCATCTTTAACTACTGGAATGTGATAAAGTGCTCTCAAGGGTCTTTACCAGGATTCATTTCCTTTATTGCCCTGAGCTGTCAGGTCCTCCCTTGTGTGCAATCCTTTTGGTCTTTGGGGAACTCAGGATTTCCTGAGTCATCTTATGACCAAGGCAAGATTCATGTCAAAGTCCCAGGGCAAGTCCCTGAAGAAAGACACAGGAATTAGTCAGACATGACAAACAGCCCTTTACACCTTGGAAGCAAGCTCTGAATTTCAGAGAGTGAGACAGCCCCAATGTGTTCTCAAGGGCTTATCACAGAAACTAACTCAGAGGCAAAGTCACAGCTTGCACAATGCCTACTAAATACAGAGAAGAGCAACAGAATTCAGAGGAGTGGTGGCTGTGCAGCTGCATGTTGCTTCTTGAAGTCTGCAACAAAAAGGTAGACTGAAGCAGCTTGGGAAAGTTCCAGACCAGACTTAAATAATATATGGCTTGCAGGACACACTCGGCCAATTCAACAATTTGTTTGGCCTGCCAGGAGCTCAGAACCAGTGTGTGTTTGGATCAGGGGGTGCTGAGGGAGGTTCCCATGCCTTCCACCAGCTCACCAGCTAGTGCAGGCGAGACATTCCCTCTGCCAGCACTTCCCAGTTTCACAGCTGCCAAAAAACATGGTGGCACAGTCAATGGAGAGGCAGAGGAGAGGGAAGGCAGATGAGAAGCCAGGGAGGATGGAAGAACAGACAGTGACAGAGGCATGGTAAGGTATGACAAAGGTGCAGTTGGAACTTGCTAAGCCTTGTCACCTAAAGGTGCAGTGGGGTGTTCCAGGCCACAGTCCCATGGGATGAGGGAAAGAGGCTGAGTCACCAAATCCAGGGCTCTGCTGTTTCACACATCACATCATGTAATGCCTGACAAAGTCAGCTTTGTTTGGTTTTGTCTCTGATGTTCCCACAGAAAGGCTCTTCCAGGCCTTCCTTTTTCTAATAGGTGTAGTAATCTTCTGCTGTTTATCTATAGCTAGTTTGCCCTTAAATTTAAATCTTCCCTTACCCCTCAAAGTTCTTCACCTGCCTGTTGATGTATCGACAGACAATAGCCATGTCCTCTCTGTCTTCACATTTACAGTCTAAGCAACACACAGCTCATCCCATCTTGGAAAGCTGCGTTACAAACATTGTAGAATCAGAATTTCAAATGATACCTAAAAAACCCTGTGGTCTTTCTGGTATCTGTCTTTCATTCAGAGTATCTAACCAGCGTCTCTCCTTCCTGACTCCTTCTGTAGCAAAGTGTGTTCTTTGCAGCTCTCTTTGCTGGAAGGATAAGAATTTCCAGCCCACAAATCAGTAAGACTTCCATCTGCTTGGAATTGGGCATGTGCATAACTGTTTTTCTGGATCAAGATTAGAGTTCTCACCACTTGACAAGATTCAGCTTGTGGTTTGTGAAGTGCTGCCAGTTTGTCTGGAATTAAGGATTTATATAAAATATCAATGTAAAAAAAAAAAGGCAATTCCCAATTCCAGGTTTTTGTGTGTCTACTGCATTAATTAAAAGCTGGTTGGGAAACGGGAAGGACACGGTGCATCAAGCTGATCTCTGTTTCCAAAGAGCTGACAACTGTCTACAGGCAAACCCAAGATGGGAAGGGACAAATAAAGGTGCAGAGATGATGTTTCTGGTGTGAGGAAAAGGCAGCATCTCTCCATCTCTGAATGCAGTGACTATTCACTTTACTTTCTTGCTTCCTGATGCTTTTTCTGGGGATAGAATATTGTACAAACAACTATAGAAGAGCCTAAATGGAAGTAACAATTTTTCTTGGCCTCTGTGTTGCTGATTTCCAGTCTGCAACAGCCAATACCAGATTCTATTTGTACGGAACCACCAGAAATGCTGGGACAGAAATTTCTGTTGTATGTCACTAACCCAGAGGAGCACCAGGGGTCTGACAGGGCTCTGACAGGACGAGTGCAAACCTGAGCTGCAGTTTCTTTTGCTCAGCAACATAAAAGTGCGGTGAGGAAGCAAGACTGGGGAGTCCTCCCGCAGGGCTGGGCAGTGCTGGGGGGAGAGACACGGTGGTGCCAGCACTGCAGTTTGGTGCCGGGGGTTTGGGCACGGGGGGCAGTGCCGGGCAGTACTCGGGCAGGGCAGGGCAAGTGTAGGGAAGGGCTAGGCCGGGCAGGGAAGAGGAGGGCAGGGCAGTGCCGGGGCTGTGCAGGGCAGGGAAGGGCAGGGCAGGAGAGGCAGTGCCTGGGC
>VWZD01004827.1:152555-196726 GCA_013396695.1 Sakesphorus luctuosus
GGCAGGTGGGCACTGCAGGCCTGGCAGGTGGGCACTGCAGGGCTGATGGGGGTAAGGACACCAGAGCAGCAGGACTTCTCCTCTCCTGGCCCAGGGTGGCAGTGAAAAGTCCTTGTATCTACAGTGTCTGCAGCACAGCAATTTTGCAAACGGAAAAGGTGGCAAAGAGGGAGGTTGTTCCCAGAGAGGGGGAAAAGGGCACAGGTAGAAGGGGTTGCTGAGTGTTTTGAACCCTTGAAATATTTGCATTCCTGGAGTTGAAGAGTATGAAGGGGAAGCCTGGATTTTTGGGTGACAACAGAAGTGGTATCAGACTGCACTCTGTGGAGTCAGTCTGTGAGTGAATAAAGGTGAGAGCAGATTTGCAAGAAAATTTTTTATGAAGTTCAGCTGGGGAGAGAGGGACAAGTCACCACTTGGTTATAACCAGTTCTTCAGTTCTAGCCATACTAGAAGCCACTTCTTGCTACTATGGGTTTGTGACACTCACCTTGATCATACCTTTTCTGAATGTACTGATCTGTATAGTTGCAGAGGTAGGTAATAACTCTTCAGGGTTAGGATGAGTTGCTAATTTGTTTCAAGTAATTAAACCTCTGCAGGAATTTGAGCACATAAGGTGCTGTGCTGTGAGTAAGGGAGTATTGGAGAATCAGCTTTGCAAACACCTTTTCCTTTAGCACGTGTGTCGCTCTCATTGGGTAAGGCATTGCCAGCCTGAGCGCACGTGCCATGTGTGTGTGTTACAGAGAGACCCCTGTGCCTCACAGCTCCCAACCAACCCGCCCAGACAACCGGCAGGATGAGGGGCCCAGCACACAGTGGGGGTTTTGTGTGTGAGGAGCAGGACAGCTTGGTCTGACTGCTGTGAGGTGCTATGGGCAAAGCCTGGGCAAGTCTCAGCTCCACAAGCATCTTCCCAATCAGCAAGTCCCTCAGTCTGGAGCAGAGCTTTGGGCTTTGCTCAGTTTGCAGTGGATGATCTGCAGCGTTACTTGTTGCTGTTCTTATTGGCACAGCAACGTTCCTCAGCTCGCTTAGCTGGGTTGGCCTCAGCAACAGTTTACATTTCAGAGACTACACACTGCTCTTGAACAACTGTCACTTGCTGTGCTGTTGGTGAAATCCTGCCTCGTGTGGAGCTGTGTCTGAGCAGCAGCACAGTAACATTTGTTGGGTTTTACTCTGCGTCTATACAAAAGTGTGAGGAGTGTTTGTTTTTCCTGTGAATTGCCTTTAGTGGGGACATGGCATGCTGCATTATGATGATGACCTGGAGAGTAAAATGGTGCTTCACAGTGATGATCAATAACTTTTATCAGAAAAGTGCCTTTTTTTCCTTTTATGCTCAAAATCCCTGTTTTCATTCTGTGTAGTTATGTTACATTGGCTAAGTGGCCTTCTGCCTTTTGTTTTCTGAGGGGAGAGGATGAGGCTGTGGCAACTGAGAGTCTGATAAACCTGTTTTCCCAAGGGTCATGTGCAGTTTCATGTGGCTGAATCGACAGTTAGGACATTTAGTGTAGATGAAATACTTTGGGTGATGATGACTGACAGTAAAACCTTGACTGAAGGAACTTGACCCTAAGAAATAAAAGAACTACAGTGCCACATCTGCATCCGTGTTTTGTGCCTTTGCTCCTGTAGGTGGTATTGGCTTCTTCTCAGGTCATGATGTTTGAGCAGTGAGAGAGACGTGTACCTGGACAGAGAGAGATGGAGGTAAAACACAAAAGTAGGTTGGATTATTTCACAAACCTCAAAACCATTCGCCTCTTCTATTTGCCTGTTTGAAAGCAGCATTTGCTTAAGTTTTGAGGATGTTTGGGGTTTTTTTCTTAAAATATTTTTTTCTGTCTTGCATGTATACAAAGTAAAAAAAGTTAAGGATTCCATAATAATTTCAAGATTATTCAGCCACAGGCTTGGGTTGAACAACTGAATTTGTGCAGATGAAACTGCAGCTTACAAACTGCTTGGGGTTTGGAATAATCTGTACACAGGTGAATTGCCATGCCAAGCATGTTGTTGCTTTAGTTCTGTTGTGGTCATCTCATGAAGATTGGCACTTGCAGGTGCTGCTGAATCTGTGTATGGCCAAAGGTGTTGCAGGAGCTGAGCCCTGAGTTGGTGGAGGACCCTCCTGTTGTCCTCGTGCCCTGGCACAGGGAGCGGAGCAGGAGGGGCAGTGTCAGGGCACTGCCCGTGTGTCTGAAGCCTGATGGGACCGGAGGGCAGTGCCACTGCTCTGCCCAGGAAGGCAAAAGGGATCTCCAAACCCCTTCTGTGTTCTCTTACCAAGCGTTTCTCCCCGGTTGCCCCCCCATGGCAGCGTTCTGCCATCCCCAGAGCCTGTTTGTGCAGAGGGCTGTGCTCTGGTGGGGCCCGTCTGTGGCTGCAGAGCAACCTCTACCACCATCCAGAGCCTGGTGGGTTGTTATGGCCATGAAGCACCTGTGCCTTTGACTCTCTGTGTTTGATAACACACACAATTGCAAACCAAGGTGCTCTGCTCCCTCAAAGGGCTTGGCTTCTGCGGCCCTGAGCGTATTAGAGACCTGACCTAGCACAGGATTAGGGGATTCTCTCAGCTCCCTCCTGCAAAGGTGCCAGATGATTAGGTGTTTGCAATCCCAGGGATCCAGCCACAGCATGGTGGTTCACCTGGGATGGTCTTGTGTGGGCTGTGGCTGCCAAAGAGCCATTGAACTTGAGAGTTCACTTGCAGTAGTTTGGTGTGTTGAAAAGAGAGAGAGATTTCAGGCAGTTGAACTTGGTGCCTCACCAAACACAGGGGTTGTACCAAGTGTCCTCACTACCCGGAGCTTGCCAGGCTTTAGGGAGAGTGTAAGAAAAGTAAAGCTAATCCAAGCTTGCTTTGTGTCATTTAGAAACAGTTAAAGATCTTTGTTTAACTGAACTCTAGTGGATAAATGATGTCCTGCTGTTCACATGCATTGGGCAAGTTAATAGTATGTTATATACAATTTTAAAATTCAAAAGGAAAAGTAGCTTGAAGTTTTCCTCTTGTTCAGTAGAGGTAGATAAAATTCACTTGCTTCCTCACTACTTCCAATATTAAATTTTATTTTTAAACCTTCCCTTGCAAAAGCTTTTCTTAACTTTTAGAATTCTGGATCATTGAAATGTTAGATTCTTAAAGAAATGACAGATTTTTATATATATAAAAGTGCAAATGATAGAATGTTGTCATGTTCAATAAATTATCAACAGTAAAAGTGGTGTCTGGATGTTTGAAAATACAAATTTTAGTGCATGTAGTAACTTGAGGTTTCTGGGAAATGGTTTAATTTGGATTGCTTTCTTTTTTTCTGAATTATTACAAAGGATGAAATGAAAGGGCAGATGACAATCTGCTGACTTATAAAGCCTGTGCATTTCCCTGGAACTTGAGGAGCTGCTGGTAGAAAATGCTTTTAAGCTGCCTTTGGGAAATTTGGCCCTTAGTAATGGGGAACAGTCTGTCAGTTGTGTAATCACTACCAATGCTATTTAGGCAGCTGTAAGTACTAGTGGTTTATGATCATCAAGCTAAACTTTAGCTTTAAGACTATCTTATGAAATCCTGATATTTTTGTTAATATTAACTCTGTGCCTTTTTTTTCTTTCTCTAAAGGCAGCTTGAGACAGGTGAAAAATAAGTAGTGAATGATTGACTAACAATTGCAAATAATGTGTACTAAATTGCAGCTAATTGTGTGGTTTAATCTTCAGTATTTGTTGAATGTTCATGTAGACTATGTATGATCTAGTTCTGCTCTTTAATTCAAGTGGACAAGCTTGGCAGCATCAGGGTGCCTGCTGAGGGAAAGCATCTATGGTTTGAGATTGTGTTTATGGCTGCAAATGTGCTCCCCTTCAGAAGATGGATTAGCCCTCGGAGGTGTCTTGTTCCATCAGGATTTACTCACTTCACTCCCAAGATCTGGATGAGCTGGAATGGTCTCTCCAGCCTTCTCAATGTATCCAAGCTGGTTAAAAGATCGGGGAGTTTGATGCTCTGCCTTTTGGAAGTAAGGGAGGGGTGAAGAAAAATTCTGAGACTGAGAAGATAAAAAACTGGAAGTGCTGTTAGGAGAATTAGTGAAGTTTTGGTTGTAGTTGGTGTAGTTCTGTTCATGATGGGGATTTTGCAAAAATTTAGAAACAGAAAAGAAATAAAACTTATATGGAATTTTGTTCAGGCTGTGTGCTAAGGATTTTTAAAAGAAATCCCCCCCACTTCTTCCACCTACTGTGATCTGGAAATTAAAGACAATGAAGAGCTGTCCCCATGTAATTGTGAGTTTGAATCATAATGTGTTTCAATGTGTGCTCCTGCCATCTGGCCAGGATAAAATGGCACTGGTTACTCCACTGCCTCGTGGCAAACTGTGTGTACAGGTTTGCCCTAATCAGGAGTGAGACCAAGGTGTTTTATTTCAATTTAGCAACCTTACAATTTCAACAGTGTTGTAGTAATTCAGAAACAGCTCATTTCAAAGTCTCTTACTGACATCAGAACTGTGTCACTGTAGCTTTAGAGAGCAGGATAAAGATTATATAACATTGCAAGAAAAACAGCCTTATTGTCAGGGATGAGAAAGCTTAGATGGGATATACTTAGATGACAGATCCTGCCCAGGAAAAGCTGTCTTAATGTGTGTGTTCCTGGAGTCTTCTGTCACTTTTTGCTGCTTTTTTTTGTAAGCAAAATTGTTAGTAAAATATAAGTAGAGGATGGAATGGAATGGAACAGAATGGAATGTCTGAACAGTGAGATCCTGTGTGTATTTTCTAACAGGCTGTGGTTTTCCTGGCTGATTCGATTGGGTTTGGAATTGTTGCCATGGTGGGAGCACAGGGCTTTGGTGCCTTTGTGTTCTCTGTGTTTATTAGAGGGCTCAGTTCTTTCCCCACAGTCTGGTACAGAGGGGGTTGTGTTGACAAAGCTGCCAGCCTGTCCTGCTGCTGATACAAAGGCTCTGCAGAAGTGATGATGCCATGAATTGGGATTGTATCTGGGCTGCTGTAAACATGGAGCCTTTGTCCTGGGCAGAGCCTGGAGCTGTGATGCCAGCGTGGCACATCCTGCTGGGCACATCCTGCTGGGCACAGCCCGTGAGCACTGCCTGTGGCACTGCCTGTGGCACATCCTGCTGGGCACAGCCGTGCTGGCTGCAGGCACTGCCCGTGGCACTGCCCATGGCACTGCCTGTGGCACTGCCTGGGAAATATCCTGCTGGGCACATCCTGCTGGGCACTGCCTGTGGCACATCCTGCTGGGCACTGGCTGTGCTGGCTGTGGCACTGCCTGTGGCACATCCTGCTGGGCACAGCCCATGCTGGCTGTGGCACTGCCTGTGCTGGCTGCAGGCATTGCCTGTGCCACTGCCTGTGGCACATCCTGCTGGGCACAGCCCATGCTGGCTGCAGGCACTACCTGCAGGCACTGCTATGGACACTGCCTGTGGCACAGCCTGGGCACAGCCTGGGCCTCCTGGGATGAGCTTCTTGCAGCTTTTACTTGCAGAGAGCAAGAAAATGTTGTGTTACAGCAATTACATAAAGGATCTTGAACACTCAGTACAGGTGATGGATTATATACAGAATCACTGGCTGTCGGCTGTATAGTAGAAAGCCCAAAATAACAGGGGCTTTTTAGCCACTGAGAAATCAAATAACTGCTATTTTAGGCTTCCTCTCCTGAAATGTTGTCTGAGCGTCTGGGAATTCTGTGTTCCTGAAGGGAAATAACAGCTCAGATCCACCCCTTATCTCTCCAGGATGCAGATATGGAAGAAAAAGCTGCCATCATCCTCTCAACAGAACCAACTCATGAAGTGGCCTACAAAGCACAAGCTCAGTTAGTTTTAAGTTGCATGCTGTGCTTCTTACAAACTCCTGGGCCAATTTCTGCCTCAAATTCAGTATGTTGGAAGTTTTGTGTGTGAATTCTGTATTTCAAAGTACAGTGACTCACATCCACGTAGAAATCAGCTGTTCCAAACATAGGGATTGCATGCAGGTCTAGAGGAACTTAATGCCATTTATGTGTTTAAGTTAAATGAATGTATTTATTTGTAAGTCTGAATAATTAGAAAGTGTTGCAACCAACTGGTAGTTTGGTTGAACTTGTATTTTAATATTAAGCATCTGTTGTGAAAAAGTTGGAATGTGCAATTAAATATCCCTAATCTAAAAATCTGAAATCTTTTCTCATAGAGCAGAGTAAATATACTCTGAGTGTTAAAGGAAAGCCTTTCTGAGAAGTGTATTCATGTTTCAAAAGCTAAATCAGACTAAAAAATTGAATAGCTGATCATTAATAGGGCATAGTTGTTCATATGTGCTCCACACTAATAATCCAGGCAGAGTCAAATTGTAGGTTCTCTCCCATACAGGAGGACTTGTTTTCAGTGCAGAAACTGGCAGGAGAGCAGGGCAGGAGGAAGGGCTGTCCTTCAGGGTAGGAGGCACAGTGAAGTAGCCCCTGTAATGTGTTCAAACACACAGTGGGATGGCAGATCATCAGCCCTGCTCTCAGTCCTGCCCCTGCCTGGTGGCAGATGTGCTGCAGGCGTTTGGGAGGAGGGTTTTCCATGGGTCTCCAGGCTGGGATAGGCACTGGTTGCAGTAACAAATGTCCTCCTGTGGGTTTGTTCACTGAATCCTTCAGGTGGAGAAAGGAGAAGTGAAGTTGTAAGGAAAGAATAGTACAGTGGAGAGGTGAGCTCTGTGCTGTAAGCAGTCTGGAGGTTCCAGAAATGCTTTACAGAGACGTGGCAGGTGTTTGTCTTGTATAAATGATTGCAGTTAACAGACCTGCATATACCTGGGCTGACATAATTTTAACAATGCTTGATTAAAAAAAAAAGCCAAAAATACCTGTTAGGAGAATGTGCATACACAGCCCAAGTATTGGCTGTTTCTGGGGAATGTTTTTATTCTAATGAGTTTGAGGATTCTCAGAAACAGATGGCTCAGTGAGGCTTGGAAGGGATTTTGCTTGTTCTTTGTATTTCCTGATGGGAATGTTGGTGGAAGGTAGAGTCATGTTAGTGGTGTTTCCTCTCTGCCTCTCTCTAACTGAGGGAGCTGGCCAGAGAGGTTCAGGTCTCAAAAACAGCTGCTCCAAGCAGGTCTCAGGCAGTGGGGCCACAGTTGGCAGAGTTTCCTTTGTGATGTTCCCACCAAGGTCAGTGTGTGAGGTGAGGATATTGCACCATGGCAGAAGACTTTACAAGTAGGTTGAATGTTATTAAAAATGAGTGAGATGCTATCAGTGCAAGGCCTGGAATATCTTGAATGAAGTTTAGTGCCTAAAAATAATAGTTTGGAAACCCAGGGACAAAGAGGAATTCATCCTTGTTTCTCCCACTGAGTGGTTAATCCTTCAGAAGTTTATCGAGTGAAACTGAGGAGAAAATACACTTTTCCCAAGTGCTGGATTGTGTGAGGGAAGCAGGTGATTAAAGCACATGTAAGTGCCCATCTGTGAGCTGCCTTAGCTGTAAACCTGGGCAGGCTGAGCCCTGGACTTTCCTGAGAGACGTGAGAGGTGTCAGGCCTGAGTTAATAATCAAGAATAGCTGTTCTGGGGTCTCTGCTTTGTGTAGAGTGTGCTTTGAAGTGAAGATGAAAGATGTGAGCAGTTTGCGTTTTCATAAAGGTACTGGGAATAAATACCATGTATTCTTTTAAGGTGTTTTTAGCTGTGATTTAGAAAAAATAAACTTGAGGGGATTGAGCTTGTTAAAAAGTTTATGCAAAGGCCTCAGGGTCCAGGTGGGGATTTTAGACCTCCAGCTCAAACTTTGCTGGGGAAAGGTGCCAGGTGGGACCTGCTGGGATAGTTGTTTTGCCAAAGCTGATGTCCTTTATCTCATCACACAGGTTTTTATGGGCTTAGAAGGTCAGTGAGGAAATACACTTTGTATTATTAAAAGCCAGTTTTAACATACTTGTGTTTTTCTCCAATTTTCAAACTTTGTAAGTGTTGAAGAATGAAACATGATTTGTTGTCTCTGGAATGAGAAAGATGGAATTTTCCCTTTTCAACTGCAGTGAGGGAAATGAATTCCAAAATAACATGGGAATTTTCAGACCTGGGGATATGAAGATAATATCTGGGTGATAAAACTGAGGCTCAGCAATTTGTCTTTAGCTACTCAAATTTAATTGAAGGAATGAGAAGTGGAGAATACCTTAAATAACTAAACCAAACCAAGCAAAGTCCAGACATGTCAGTGAGATGAAGGGACAGCTCCTGTTGAGCTGGAAGCTCCATGGTTTCCTCCATCCTCAGTGTTACCAAACCTGTGAGAGGCAAAAATTGGGATTGCTTTTTGAAACATCTAAACCAGAGGCAGGGGATTTGTGTTTGCCTTTCCGTGCGGGGGTGTTTGTAGCACCTTTTGAAGGGCTGTATGTTGTGGTTGGGGTGGTCCCGTGGCGTAGTGGAGAGCACTCTGGTCTCCAACTCCCAAGGTCGCGAGTTCGAGTCTCAGTACGGGCGGCGCCGGCAGTTCAAGCCTCCCTGCCTTCCGATCCCGTCAGATCTTGGATGTTCAGCAGGGTCAGTCCCAATTAGTACCAGGTGCTGTAGATAGTCCTAAGGAGACTTCACTGTCACTGTCCAAGCTTGCTCAGCCGTGGCAAATGAACCTTAGGACTTAAACGGTGGGGCCAGTTCTGTGCACGCTGAGCCTCACCTAAAGAATCCCCTGCGCAGGCTCGGAGGGCACACGTGGGGTGAGCCCTTCCCAAATCTTGGTTCGCGAAGATTGGCCCTTATGTTGTGGTAGCTGGGGGACAGAAAACCCTCTGCCATGGACTGTGTGAGCAGTGTGGGCACATCTGTGCCATGTGCTGATGTGCCCAAACCGAGGCTGGTTCTGGAAAATGAAGTGCATTTCTAGTCCTGGGAACCCACTGGGTGTCGCTGCCAGTGGGTGTGCCTGGCACTGCCTGGCACCTGCAGGACTCTGTGGGGCATAGGGTGGGGCTGGAGGGTCTGGGCAGGGTCTGGGCTGGGAATTGCTTGACAAGCACTGGAAAGTCCTCCAGAGCCTTGGGACAGAGATAAAACAGCAGATTTTTGGTGATCTGCAATGCCCTGCCCTCCATGGGACAGAGATAAACCAGCAGATTTTTGGTGATCTGCAGTGCCCTGCCTTCCCAGACAGGAGACATGAGCTGGATTGCTTTGGTCAGTGCTGGAACAACTTCAGTAATCCTGTTCAGGAGGGAATCTGAAGGCTCCAGGTTTCATTGCTTTTTCAGCTTTTATTTGGAAGCAGCTGTGTTTTTATGAACAATTAGCATCGATACACTTTTATTCTTTGCCCTGTGCTACTTAATGGGTCCATTTTTTGGTAATTATCACCTGTACTGCATTTTTAAATTTCCCCCCCCGTTTCACCTGCCCCCAAGGTTGTAAAGTTTTCAGCACTGTTTCTTACGTATATCCCATCATCTGAGCAACATTAAAATAAGACAGAATACCAGAAGAACCAGTTGGCTCCATTTCTTTCAACCTCTTTTGCATTGCCTAAAAAAGTGGTGTTAAAAAGCTCCTGTGTTCCCTGACATAGAATAGGATTAAAGGTGATGTTAATACTGTGTTGTGAAATGTTGGGAGTGAATGATTTTTAAAAGTGTTGGGGTTTTTTTGCTTATTTATTTGTTTGATCTTGTGTTTGTTTTTGTTGTTTTAACAGGAGTCTTACCCCTCTTCATCACCAATATGGTTTGTAGAATCAGATGACCCAAACCTGACTTCAGTCTTAGAGCGTTTAGAAGATATTAAGAAGAGCAATACTCTGGTGAGCAAAGTGGTTGGGTTCTTTGGGGCATTTACATGGGTTTGGGTGTTCATTTGGCTTTGTCACATTAACAAGCAGTTCAATTAGTTGAGTAATCCAAAAGATTTCAGAAAGGAGGAAAAGATCACTTAAATGCTTACTCTATGAAAGAAGTTAAGTTTCAGCCCCATTAATTACAGTGGAAAGCTTTCTGAAAATAATTAAACAGTGAAGTGGATGAAAAGGAAAGGTTAAAACTACTGAATTAAACAGCTCTTGTAGAGTTTTCTTTGCACAGAGATTAATTACAGAGGCAAAAGCTTTGTGTTCTTGAGAAGATGTATTCTCCAATACATGGCCATAATACAACTAATTCCTGGTTTCAGAAAAGGAAACTTGACCTGGCAGCTTCTGTGTCATCAGCATGTTCTTCCTCAGGCACTGACACATCTGAGCAGTGTTGGGACTTTGGGCAGTTGCTGCTTGAAGAAGATCTTTGTACAGATTCCAATGGTTGTTTTGCATTTCAGAAAACTCAAGCATTGTATCTTACTTGAGTACCTTTCCATGTGGTGATAGGAGGTCTGTGTGTGTAATATATAAAAATTAACTTCCCATTCTGTGTAGGACAGTAGGTGCCCTTGAAGAGTGCAGGGAGATAAATGTCACTACAAGTGCGGTTTGTTCCACAAAGAGTGGTATTGCAGCATCCTGACAGATTCAGTGAGGAAGGGTTGTTTTTCCACTCCAAATTCAGCTTTGTGGATATTAAACAGCCTGTAAAGGTGATCTTTATTAATGGGTTATTTTAACATGTTGTGTTTATTTTTGTGTGCAGGACTGTGCTGCATAGCAAGCAAATCAGTGTGCAGAAGCTGCTCATTGCATGGGTTATGTGCTTAGTGTTTGCCTGGTTTGGGAGGAGTATTGGTTGTTCTTGGGAAATCTACTCCTTGTCATGTCATGTTAATGTAGCATATCCAACCTTAAACAAGTGCCTTTTTCTAAAGGATATTTAGGATGCATTTGAAGTCTAGCAGAAATAATTAGGAAACTAATAAGTAAATGAGAGTCTTGGTGGACCTTGCCATAATTACAAACAATGGTAGTGTTTTAATGCATTATGTTGGATGTGGTGGCAGAGACAGAGGGCTCAGTTGTGTATTTTCTACTTCAGACTGAACTGCTTTTAGAAGAATGTACTAGATCTGTGGCTTTTGCCTAGAAAGACATAGAATATGAGGGTAGCAGCAGAAAATGTGCCAAGGGAGCTTCCTTCTGCAATACCCTTTGCAGAGGATGGTGCAGCTGGAGCTGGTGTGGCTGCAGGTTCCAGCCTGAAGGTTCTGAGCAGGGTGTTCCTGTGTGTGAGTGGCTGCCCCGAGGTGGGAGCTGGGCTGGAACCCTGCCTGGCACTGGCTGTGCTGGTGCATGTGCACACACTGCTGGTGTGCCTGGGAAGCAAACAGCTCCCATATCAAGATTGTACTTGCCCCTGTGAGTTCAGGCTGCTGAGCTGATGTAACAGGCACCTGTGGATGGCCCAGTGGGTTCTCAGGAATCCACCCTGAATCATGTTATGCCAAGATGAAGACACATGGGAGTGGTTGGAGAGATAAATACGCTACAAAATCTGGTTCTTTTTTTGCTCCTAAGGTTTGGCTTTGTGGGTTTGGGTTGGTTTTTTTTTTCTCCCTACTCTACAGCTTTTCTCCATGGAACTCCATCCCCTTCAGTGGCATTGGAGCAGCTCACACAGACTTTTTGGAGTAGGGTAGAAAGGGATAGGGACCTACCTGTGGAAATCCAAAGGCTCCTAATTTATCACGCTGTCTCCTGAAAATTTCTAGAAAGTTTCAAGCCAGTTTTCATTTAATTTATTGCAGCTAAAGGATCATTAGTGCCGTGTTATTCTAAACTCAAAGTTATTGGAGCAGTCAAATTTTGAAGGGGAGATTGCACTGGACTCTCCCAGGAGCCCAACTGGACACAGTGACTGTGCTAAAGCACTGCTGGCACATGTTACCCTGGTTTGCCCTCTCTGGGATTACTCTGCCCTTGCTGCCTGCACTGTAACTGATATCAGCTGTTTGGGAACTGAGGAACTGCTCTTCAGACACTGATGTTTGACAGGGCAAAGCCTTGTCATTTGACCTGGTAAAGGGAAAAGTGGTTTATGATGTTGAGATCATGCACATGTTTCCTGGAAAATCTTCTGTGGGTCTGAAACTGTGTTAGTTGCCTTGAATGAGCGTGGTACATTTGCTGTGAAAACCTGTCAGAGCACTAAAAATGGTGAAAGGTTGTTAGGAATGTGACCAGCATAGATGTCATTAGGTTTGCACACTTTAGCTGCCTGCCTGTCAGTGTTGAACAAGTTCCAGCAGCAGATGAAGGGGCTGCATGGTTCTTTCAACCCCTGGTGTCTCCTGAATTCCTTTTCAGACCCTGAAAATCCAGCATCACATTAGATTTGGTAGGTATGAAACTGCCATCTGCCTTCTTGTGGTTGTGCCATGCAGAAGAGAAGTCCTGCTGCAACTGTCTTGTTAAGTTTAATGGGATGGAAGCTGTGTGGGGCAAGGCTGAAGCATCAAACCTTACTTTGTGACATATTAAATGTAACTGTCCACTACTTGGAGGTTTGCTTTTTAAACAGGGAAACAGACTTACATTCAGATGGGCAGCTTTAGTTCTCACACTCTCCAGACCTTAAACTTGCATGGGAGGTGTCAAAAGTGCAGAATCCCTGGCATGAGTATGTTTGCAGCTTGAGTGTGCTTCAGTGGTGATGGCTCACATCGAGTCCATGTGGGGGCATTCCAGGGAAGAATGTTGTCTCCTGCAAACTCCCAGTGCAGCAGCAGCTGATTATGGATTAGAGTCAGAGACAAAGTGCAGGAATAAGCTTTGCTTTGGTTCCTGGAACTGGCCAAGGCTGCCGAGTGTGTGTGAGGCCGGCCAGGTGCTGGCACAGCTCACCTGGAGCTCAGTGGTGCTCACAGGCCAAGGGACAGTCAGTGCCTTCCTCTGCTTCCATTGGTGTTCTCCTTCAGCAGTGTCTCAGGGGCAGGCTAAGTTTGATTGGTTCCTTTCTTTTCATACAGATATGGTGTATGTAAACGGGTAGATAGATGCACGTGGAAGAGTGACGTCTGTGTGTCCTTACACTGTGCTTCTTGAGGCTGTGTTTCTTGGTAATCAGAAAACAGAGTGTTTCATTGTGAACTCAGCAGGATTGGAATATCATCAAAGGTATCCTAAAATTGTTAATGCTTTCATACTGCATTAGAAGGATCTCATCATGCATAAAGAAGCCTCCTAAGGTAGCCTGGGTTTCAGGAAAAAAATGTTCTAAACTGTTCTCAGATGTGTAGGATGTTAACAAAGGGAACAGAAAATTCCAAGAGCTGCTTCTGTGTTCTAAACCAGCATTATGGTGTCCACAACTGCCTACTTCTCAGAACTCCTGAAGCATTAAAAATTACAAGGGTATCATAATTTCATATTTTTTGTTATTTTTATCCTGATTAGGATCAATACAGTAAGTTTATAAATGTTGTTGCATTTGGTCACTTGAGTGTTTCCCCCCTGCAGGCTCCTTGCATGGCTCCTTTAATGCCCTGAGGGTTGTGCCTTCTGGTTGTGCATCCTGTGTTCAGTTTGTGCTTTAGGCAGTCTGTGTTCCAGGGAAACTCCTGGTGTCCTGACAGCCCCTTTTCTTCAGTAGACTCAAAGTGTGTGAGTTAAGCATTCACTTTACATTAATCAAGCCTGTGAAGTTACCCTGGAAATACATTTAAATTACTGTTACATGACAAAAGTCTGCTCTGCCACTTGATACAGTCTGTTCATGTACATACCAAATCACACCAGCCCTGCTTGGAGCAGGGGGCTGTATCAGATGTCTTCCAGATGGCCAAATTATCCTATGATTTGATAAGGGATAACAGTGATGGTGATCCATGGCAGAAGGATCAAGGGTATGAAACTAATTCCCGTGGAGGAAAAATGTAGCAGTAATTATGGAAGAAGAGTTGTAGAGAGAGGATCAGCTTCTCGCTTGCAAATTGTAGACTCTGATGCCAAATAAAGCAGCTGCTCTGTCAGAATGAACTGCAGTGTGCCAGTTGCATTAAGTTAACCCTGCAGTGCAGGGTCCTGCCAAGAAGGGGATCCCTGCCCTCCCCTGGGTGTCACTGCTCCCCTCTCTGGTGCCACTGGTGCTTAGGGGTGAAGCACAGCAGGGATGACGTGCCACAGAGCTGGTCAGGGCTCTGTGAGCTCTGGTGGCAGTGCAGGTGGGGAGGTGCTGCTGGAGGGGCCCCTTGGGCACAGCCCCAGTGCCAGGGCCAGGCCAGGCCAGCTGTTGCCTGCAGGGTGCTGGTGTCCCTTGCCTGTGGGGCTGTGTGCCAAGGAACTGGGAGAGGCTTCCACTGTGTTGGGGCCTGGCTGCAAAAACTTGGTCCAGGTGACAGGATGTTTCATGAGCAGGATGGAAGTGCAGGAACCAGGGCAAGAACAGCTCTCAGTTCTCTCTCAGTCAGGACTCATCTGGTGGTGTCTCCACTGGCGTCTCCAAGGTCGGTGCTGGTGCAGCAGCCCAGTCCCATCGTGGTGCTCTTCCCCCACCACTCAGATTTTTTGTATGCTGTAAACAAGTTACTGGCTTGCCTGGTTTAACATAGCTCTGTGAGAAAAGTTACAGCTCCTCGGACTGTGTGGCCTTTGCCTGAGCTCTCCATGAGGCCGTGTTTGTGCAGAGAAAAGTGTTCTCAACAAAACGTGGAGCAGTGCAGCATTAAGCACCTGGCACATACTGAGAAGAGTAGTTCTTAGACCTCTGATTCTACCTGGCAACTAATTTTTTCGTGGATTAATCTGATTTTACTGCTAAAAGATTTTCTGATGTTTCAGACACCCAGGAAGTTTCAAACAAGTGTAAAGTCTAAACATTGGTGAGAAATGTGATTGTTACAGAAAGCTTTTGGCAACATAAACTATTGTGTCTCATGTGTTTGCTCCTAAGAAATGTGGTGCTGATACCAGTCCTTTTGGTATTATCTGCTTTATTTTTGAGTTAAGGATGACTGTCATGAATGATGCAGAAGCAGCAAATGTGGTGTGATAGGAGGGAGTGTCACAGTTGTTGTAATGCAGACTGGTATCTGAGTTCATGGGCAGGGATGGATAAATAACATTCCTATTACACAGAATGTGGAATTCTGCTGTGGAAGGGAAAATTACTGAAGCTTTCAGATAGCATAAAGGCAACATTTGCTTATCACTGCTGGTGATTTGGATTTGGAAATAAGTTTTTAACCCTGGAGAGCCTGAATTTTTACTTGCACAGGGTAAGGCAAGAGCATTAGAAATGGCCAATAGCTTTACATGTGCAGAATATTTTGGAGTGAATAAGGGTTTTTGCCTTAATTTATTTTGTATTTTAAGAAATACGACATGCAAATACCAAATAGTGTTGCAGAGTTATCATTGTTTCAGGGTAATAAAGTCTGTGCTGTGCCTTGGGTGAGTCCACAGAGCCTGAGTCTCCTTCCTGGAGAAGTGCTTTGAGGGGAGGGGGCTGTCCCTCCAGTGCCACCACCACGAGTGCTGGGGCATCTCTGTGCAGGAAGGGTTCTCGTACACACTGCGCTTGACAAGTGGCAAGACAAACTCCCTTTGGTATCTGAAAGAAAAGTCCATTAATGGATGTACAGTTTTTGCAAGCTTCATCCAGGGTGTTGACCGTTTTACAGATGCATTCTGCACTCCTTCCTTTGTTTTCCTGACATGGCTGTGCAAAGACCTTGAAAAGTTAGGAAATGTAGCACAGTCTTTCATGTCTTGGCTTTAACTGGGAATCTGAGGCTGCCTGGAGAAGGTTAAAGCTATGGAAATCAGTTTAATTAGTGTGGGGAGTAAACTTAATGTTTGTCTGTTTATGCAGCACTAAATTATTTTTCTGGCTTGCTTAACAGTGAGTGTGAGATGTCCTGTGCTTTGCAGTCAACAGATTGTCAGTGTAATGCTGCAAGCTGCAAACAGAAAGAGCTGGTACCAGACTGTGTGTGCCCCTGGCCCAGGGGAGGGCAGGCAGAGTGCCCAGGGCTCACCAGGTTCTGTGCCCTCTGCAAGGCTGGGGTTGCTTCTGGGGCCTCCCTGCTGTTCCCTGCAAAAGAATTCGGAGTATGGAAAACCAGGCTCAGACTGGTCCTCCCTGGTTTCTTCCGACCTGTTTTTGTAAGCTGGGAAATGGGATGGATCATCTTGTCTCATGGAACACGACTGTTTGCTTGTTCCATAGGGAACTGTGGCTCAGACACCTCCATTTGGAATGGGTGGTGCTGTCAGGGCAGATTGTGCTTCTGCTCATGGCTTTCCTCACTGACATGGGGAGATAAATGGGAGCCATCTTTAGTTTATTCTTGGGTTTCTGTGATGGGGACTTTATTACAATGATTTACAGAGGAATTTTATTTTTTTACATTTTATTCCAGCCTTAGCAGATTTAAATGCTGTACAGTGGCTTTAGGTTCAGTACCAATGTGCAAAGAAAATTCAAAATATATTGCTCTATGCTTTGGTTTAAATAAACATTTCCTTTTTTTCTTGTTTTTTACAGCTTCTTCAGCAGCTGAAGCGTTTAATATGTGACCTCTGCAGATTATATAATCTTCCTCAGCATCCAGATGTTGAAATGTTAGATCAGCCCTTGCCAGCTGGACAGGTAAGTTAAAAGCTGTGGATACCTCCTTATGGCAATGAGGGAGTTGTTTTTTCAACTCCAGGAAACAAGATGGTGGGAATGATTAAACCTTGTGCGAGCCAGAACTGATCTGAAGCACTGTTGCTTTGTGGTGTCCTCAATCTGAATTTTGTTTGCAAAATCCATGTAATAATGGTGTGATAATATTACACAATTCCCTTTGGAGTTTCTGCATCATTGAGAGGTGTGTGAGTGATACCAGTTCAAGCCAATCCCTGTGCACTCCTAGTGCTTCCCAAATGTACTTTTTCCGAAATGTTTGCTTTTAGTTGGAGTGTACATGTTTTACAGTGTGCACTTGGATGAGCCACTGTTGGTTTTCCTTCCTGCTCCATCCCTTGCAGAGATGGGATATCAACACCATTTGCTGCTTTGGGCCGGGACTGTCTGAGCTGCCTTGTTTACTTCTTGTGCACCTGACAAATTAAGAGTTGTGAAGGGCTGTGAGATGTTCTTGTTAACCAAAATGTTTTGTATTGTGCTGAAAACAGAAGTGGTAACTGTTACCTTTTGTATTTTTAATAAGACTGATATCTCTTTTGCTAGAACATGTTAGGATGACACGAAGCTCCTGTAGTGTAACCGGTGGTTTTCCTGAGGTGGAAGTACTACAGGAATGACAAATAACTTGCTTAATTTTGGTCATGTGCCAAATTGTAATGCTGTAGGTCTGTGCTGCAAGCCTCCCACAGCAGTGCAGCTGCAAGGCAAAGGGCTGGGACATGAGGGAGCAGCTTTGTGAAGATGTGCTCTGAAACCAGAGCCACACTCAGTCACACAGTTTGCAAGTGAAGTAACAGTGGCCTTACTAAGTCTGACCAAAGATCCATCTCATCCCCTGGTTGTCTACAGCAGTGGCATTCCTTCTTTGCCAGAGGAGGAGTAAGCACAGGACAAGCACATCAGAATTGCTCCTGACTTTTTCTGCAGCTCAAACTTCCTGAGCCTGAAGTGGTGCCCTGAAACAGAAAGCCATGCAGAGTTAACTCAGTGTGTTGGCTTGGTATATTTTCAAGTAATCTGGAGACAATGTCTACATGATGATAGCCGTGGCTACACAGAAGTTGTAGGTAGTGAGGAAAAAGAAACCATTAAGTTTGAGTTCTAAAGTTCATTGGGTTTTTTATTTTTAAGGGCATGGCATGCAGATGAAATTCTAGTCAGAGCCATGGTCTGAGCTCGTGGTTAAGAGATCATGAACTGTACCCCACTTGATGTGTTTGATGTGTGTGTCACTGTCTCAGAATAAGATATCCCTTATCTGAATTTGAAGTTTCTGTGTATATTCTGTTTATCATAGCCTTGTGCTCCAGGAAAGCATCTTTGTGCATCTCACATTTTAAACTTCTGTCCTCTGCAGACCTTGATAATGTGACTTTCATCTGTACTGTTTCTCTTGGAGAGTAGACTTGCTGTTTCTGAAAGGAAGGAACACATGCAGAATTTATGCAGAAATTTCATTGTTGTATTGCAGAATGGAACCACAGAAGAAGTTACATCAGAGGAGGAGGAGGAAGAAGATATGGGTGAAGTATGTCTATATATGAAATTGTCCTAATCTGGTAGAATTTTGGCATTTTGCTCTGCAGTGGCTGGCTAACAATTAAGGCTAACTGTAACATGTAACCTCTCTGGAGTTCAACAGAAAAGCTAATTAAAAGTCTGGATGTTTACCTAAATACCAGTTTTACACTTCAACCTCAAAACTGGTGAAATTTTCTTCTTAAACCTAGATCTCAGCTGTGAGGTACTTGGATTCAGAGAATTGGACATCTGTTTGTGCTTTAGTCAAACAGTTCGTAACATTGTGTGCCAAATCAGTAAGTTCTTGCATTGTTCACTCCTGTTTCAAGCAGCATGTGAACTGGCTCTGGTACAGGGGGAAGTGTCTCCCAGGTTGCAACAGACTGGCTAAAGCAGTTTGCTGATTGCTGGTACAGGTGAGCTGGTTTGTAATGGGATCCACTGAAGGCAGTGGAGGGACATGGACACTCCTGTGGCAACATGGGGCTCCTTTTGATGAGCTTTTTTAGTAAGAACTACCCTTTTTGCTTACTTCTGCTATGTGTTAGAGTAGCTCCAAGATGCTTGCTTTTTAAACCACTTTAAATAGCATTATTGTAGGAGAACTGTTCAGAGTACTTCAGATTTAGGTTTTTAGTGAAGGTGTAGTAAGAATAAACAACTTCCCCTGAATAAAAGGTCGTCCTTTAGAAAAGATCTAAATATTCCCAAGTTCTGGATCTAATTTGAAGCTGCCTTTTTTACATCATGTTTAGCCTGATCCAGACCAGATTTGTTGGAGCCAGTGTTTCTGTAAGGGTGGTGTGTACACCTGCTGTCACAGGGCTCGTGTTGCTTGCAGAATTCTAGGCTCTGCTGGGGTTACTGTACACACACAAACCTTGTCTGGCATTATTTATAAGCTGTCAGGTGGCATTGTGTGTGGCAGTGGCATCTTCAGCTTGTGATCTGGTCCAAGTTCTAAATGGAAAAGCAGCTTATGATTCCTGGGGCTCTCACTGTTTTGAGAAACACGAGCATTTTAAGGAATACTCAGTCCCAGGGCTGGGCAGTTGAAGGAGTCAGTGTTGTCAGAGGCATCAGAGAGGTGTTTCTTGGTAGGTAGAACATGCCTGATTTGGGGTTTATGGCCAGGTTTCCTGCTGTGGTGAGTAAGGCCCAGGTGTGGCACGTTGAATGTGTGGGATGGCTGAGGAACCAGAGCTCACTGCTGTGGCTGCTGCAGTGCCTCCTCCTTCACCTCAAGGTGTTCACATCCTCTCCCTCCTCTCCACAACTGGCACATGAATCACCTCACAGGCAGCTGCCTGAAGCTCAGAGTGCTGCTCTGCACCAGGATAACCCACCTCAGAGGGAGAGGGGAGGATTTGTCAGTGCCTCAGTCTAGAACTCGGAACCAAAATGTTGCTTGTGTGCTCAGAAGGCTCCACCACAGGATTTTGTCTTGTATCCTGATTCCAAAATTGCTACATCTGATTTCTACCTGCAATGTTCACCTTGAATGAAGTACATGCAGCTTTCAATATCCACCTTTCTTGAGGGGCTGCTGGAGCCCTGCCAGGAGTGTTACTCACTGTGTGCCACAGGTGCAGTATGGGTGGGATTGTAATGGAAAACAGAGGCTGCTTTTAGAAACATCTTGGAGCCACCCTGACCTCAGGTACTTTTGGATTGTCAGGCCTTGTTTTCTACCTGCTTTAATGGGCTAGTTCACTACAGTCCTGACTTCATGCAGAGGTTTTATTGAGTTTGTTTCTGTGAACAGAAGCATGTTGTGAATTCAGGTGTTGTTTGTTGTGTGAGAGCTCCCTACACGTGCAGTGAATGCTGTTGGCTGAGAATGAAGTTAGAACAGAACAGCAATGGCATCCCCCACTCACAATGCACAGTGTCACTGTGTGCCTGCATTCCAGGTGCCCTTGGACAGGGGCTCACTGAGCACAGAGCAGGTACTCACAACTAACTTTCCCTCTGTCCTGTAGGACATTGAAGATCTGGATCACTATGATATGAAGGAGGAGGAACCAGTTGATGGGAAGAAATCTGAGGATGAAGGCATTGAAAAAGAGAACCTTGCAATCTTAGAAAAAATCAGAAAAAATCAAAGGCAAGATCACTTAAATGTGAGTTAATGATTCCATGCTAACTGCAATGGAATACTTTGCAATACGTCTTTATAATACTTCTAGCTTGAAAACAGAGATGGTTTTCAGCAAATAAAGCCCCTTGTCATGCACCTACAGATAAGTTAACCTGTAGCTGATTATTTAACTGCTCATCTCATTTCCAGAGGTATTTATTTGGTTGTCCCTCTGTCTCTTGCTTGGTGCCTTTGGTATGCACAGCATCCTCCTTGCAGAATCAGCAGGAGCACTGAGGCTGTGAGACCCTTGTTGCTGAGCCCTTATTAAAACAAAAAATAAAACCATGTTTAAAACTGCCTGCATTAAAAGTCATGTGACCCAGGAATTTGTGCTTTAAATACATTTTATGCATGAATTTATTTCTCAGTAATGTATCTGTGCCACATGGAAATGACTGCAGGGTGGTGGGTTGTTTTGGGGTTTGGGGTTTTTTTTGTCAGATGTGGAATAAGGGGCATTCAGCAGCTCTGCAGCTTTATCAGGTTTTTGAGTGACCTTGCCAGCAGGCAGTTGTAACAAAAAAGTGTTTATTCTCCAGAGGTTTAGAAATGTTTTCTCACAAGTGCCAAGTTGGAGAGAAACTGCTACTCCTCAAAGGTGTTTGTAGGAGGGAGTGATGATGCCATACAACCTTAATTTTATTTAGCCTGGACCCCAAAGAAATCCAAACTTCTGTTTCATAGAGGCTTAAAGTGTATAAAGCATGAAATTCAATACTTCTGTTCATGAACTGTTTCAGCCAAAGGGTTTGAAAGGTTCTCTAAGTCACTTGTACAGAGAAGGTGCCCAGCCTGGTGTGTGCTGCTGAGTGGGCTCAGATGTGGGTGGTGTCCAGACACAAGGGTGCTGTGTCTCCTGGTGCCAGGGGCTGAGGGTGTGAGCAGTACTGAGGGGCAGGGGAGGGACCTGGGAGTATTCAGGAAAGGGATGAGATTTAGGATTGCTGTGTAAGGAACACCTGATTTTTGCCCAAGGAACCAGCTTTGTTCTGATTCTTATACTTGATTTTTCCAGCAAATGTTTTCTCAACAGCCTAAATTACACTTAAGAATTATGTTAAATTCAAGAAAATTGTTATTTCAAACCTCTTTTCACTTGTAATGAGAACTATATATGAAGTGGTTGGCTCTAGCCAAGCTATGCCACTTTTAATATTTGGTGCACTCCTGATAGATCCAGTTATCATAAGAATTCAGAGAAAAGGCTCCTTGAGTTAGCAGAATCTTGGCTATTTCTTGTCATGTATTACTGAGCTTTCTAATTTAGAAGAAAAAATGCTTAGTTACTGACACCTCACTGTGGGGAAGAGTTTCATTGTGTAGCTGTCTGCTTTTGAAAGGAAATAAAGTGGAAATGCTTCTGAGTTCTTCAGCTGCCAGTGTTCTGCTTCTGTCTCAGTGCTGTATGAATAGCTGAAAGCCTGTCAAAAATGCCTTAGACTTGTGTTGTGCAGAAATGGGCAGCATGACATAACTGGCTAAAGGAAACTGCCCTGGTCTGTGTATGAATTCAGCAGTTACCTATCAGATGGTCTGAAGGGAGTGTAAAGTAATGATCACCCCTTTGGGAAAAAAAACCCAAACAAAAAACCCCCACAACAACTAAATCTGACCAGTGTTTCAGTATTTAAAAGCAGAGGTGCCAAACTGCTTTTGCTGTATAGTCTAGTCTGGCTTTAAGACTTGGCTAACCATAAACACAACAGTCCCTTACTGTTTTGTTTAAACTTAAATGTTCACAGTTTGAGAAGATGCCTCTTGAATTTCTGTGTATTTCTGTATTTATAACTCAGACTTAATGGTAAAGACGCCTTAATTGTTTAAGGAAAATAAATCCTCTTGCAGCCTGAAAGGCATGGCCTGCTGTACCATCTCCTAAAATTGGGTAGAACTGAAGGAAGGTTTTTGTAGTGTCAGCATTCTCCCTTGGTGCAGAAAGCCTCTTAAAACTGCAGATTTTCTTTTGCTATCTGTTCTTTCCAATTTGGCAAATATTGCCTTTCCTTTTGCTTTTCCCCTCCATGTTTAGTGGAGCTGAAATGAGCACTGCTGGGTTTCTGTTTGACAACAGCAGACTCGACTTACATAATAGCTGTTTCCCATGCCAAGACACTCTGGTTGATGCTGGTGCATAAACAAGGTCAGCTGAGTACAGGGAACAGGGTATTCAGCTGCTGCTGAGGAACTGTGGTATTTTTGTGGGTCACCAGAAATAGCTGCACTGCTGAAATAATTTCTCAAAGGGCTTGGGGGGGTTTGCTGTTCAGTGCTGGAGAACAGAAAACTGTAGCTGTGCCATTGACCTGGGAAGAGCTCACCTGGTAGCACTTAGTGCTACCCAAACATGGGACTGTTCTAGAAGGGTTAACCAGGCTGGGAGAGCAGAGCTTTGCTCGGTGTCCTGAGACACAGCAACGTTTAAATCTGTACAGCCCTCCCAGCTGGGATTCTTCAAGGACAGTGTGAGTGTCACCAACTGAAATGCAGTGGCTAAACATAGTCTGTGTTACACAGACCAGCAGCTTTTTTGGGGTACTCTGTTTCCTCGGCAGAGCTCAGTAAAACAATCCTGTGCCATGTACGTGCTGCTGGTTGGGAGAGGGAATGTGGAGGCTCCTGTGAGGCTGTGCCTGGTGCCTGAGCAGCCAGACCTGTCAGTTCCTTTGCATGTTCCTTGGCCCAAAGCCATGGGTTGGCCTCTGCTCTCCCCTTGGCTGCAGTGCAGGCTGAGGGTCTGGATCCTGCTGAAGGCTTTTCCTTAGGAAAGCACTGCATGCAGCCCCCTTCTCATTTATTTCTACCAGGTGAAAGACATTCTTCTGCTTTTCAACACTTTTGTCATAGGAGTTTTTAGCATTTCTGGTATACAAGTTAAGAATGTGTATCTACTGATTTTGTAAATGAGCTCCCTCCTTGGCAGGATCTCTAATCCCATTCTTTCTGCTGGCATCAGGAAATAAATTTGGCTGGTGGTACAGTTTGTAACTTGGAGCAAGAATTAATCCTCCTCTTAACATTGTAATAACTTTAAAGAACCACTTGCTTACTCAGAGTTAAAAGAGGTCTTTGAACTGGAATCATTAACATCAAATATTTAACAACTTGCTGCTGCTTGCTTTTCAGAGATCTCTCCCCACATACTCATTTTAGAGATTAATCCCTTTCTTATTTAGATAATGCTATTAGCTTTTGCCATTTCATACTGAGGAGTTTATGCACTTCCCTTTAAAGTCTCAAATGTCTCTCCTTTCATCTTGAGATCATATGAAGTCTAAGGTGTCATTTCTATTTCCAGTCTAATCCTTGAAGTAAGTATGAACTTCCAGGAATAAATGTACTTCTGCAGAAATACTGAGGAAGTTCTGTGAAAATACAACGTCTCATGTTCTTTAGCCCTTTTGGGTCACTTGTGATTTGATTTTATTGTCTTGGAGAAAAGGTGATTTTTGGTCTTGTGTCTAAATTATCTGTAATACTAATATAATACAAATATGAGTGATATTAATATGTATAATGT
Source organism: Sakesphorus luctuosus (assembly GCA_013396695.1). Classification (NCBI taxonomy): domain Eukaryota; kingdom Metazoa; phylum Chordata; class Aves; order Passeriformes; family Thamnophilidae; genus Sakesphorus; species Sakesphorus luctuosus. Next base: position 176,315 of record VWZD01004827.1, read on the forward strand.
ATTGTGGGTGAGGTGATTCCCTGTACTGTTTTGATGTGTGACATCATTTTTCAGATCAGACAGAAAACAGACAAATGTGGTGTTGAGGTACAAAAGTGCAGTGAGCTGGAGCTCCTCCCCCAAGTAACTCAGGGAGGAGGGGGCAGCCTGGGGCTGTGCTGGGAGGGGTGCAGGGGGAGAAGGGAAGCTGGGCAGGGACAGAGCTGGGCAGGGTCAGGGGCAATGCTAGGCAGGGGCAGAGCTGGGCAGGGGCAGGGGCAATGCTGGGCAGGGACAGAGCTGGGCAGGGGCAGGGGCAGAGCTGGGCAGGGGCAGGGGCAATGCTGGGCAGGGACAGAGCTGGGCAGGGTCAGGGGCAATGCTAGGCAGGGGCAGAGCTGGGCAGGGGCAGAGCTGGGCCAGCTGCTGCCCTGTGCAAGTGTCACCCACCCTGACAGTGGCACAGGGGAGAGTGTGAGAACAGGACAAGCTTGGAGTGATGCAGCTCATCAGTACCATTTATGTGCAGCAGTTTTGGCTGTGGGAACTCCTGCTCCAGGTATTCCTGTTCCTTGCAGCTCTCAGCAACAGGCATGGTGTCCATGTAGATGTTTCCCTGTTACAGCAGTGATTTCTCCACCTTACCTGCTGGAGAACCACAGATATGTTTGTACAGGAGAAGATGATCAAGGGAGACTTTTTGTGCCTGTTTGATTACTTAACAGGAAAAAGATCACTTGTGTCTGTCAGGCAGCTCAGTTAACTGATTCAGCTGGAACAGCTCTGCTGTGCCCCTGGCATCAGCCCATGTGACAGACAGCTGGCAGATCCCAGGGGGGACCAGCTGGTTCTGGGACAGTTGAAACTATAAATCTGGATCTTCCAAGTGGAGAAATGGTAACTTGATCTGCCTCGGAATGTCAAGTCCCATTTTCCCAGAAGGATACTCTGTTATTTATATCTGAATTCAGTCTTCGAAGTTATAACTTGTATGTAGTGAGTTACTGAATGAGTTTTTAATTTTAGTGTATTATAGTCAAAACTGACCTGGCTGCTCTGTGTGCATGTGGTGTGGGGCAGGTAGTACTCTCTTCTCACCTGCCCTTTAACAGCAGCTATAAAAACTACAAGTGGCACTAGGCTGAAGATGTGTGCTTCAGAGATGTGTGTTTGGTGTTACCACAGACACAGCAGTTCCTTCCTCCTCCAGATTCCTCCCAGGTTACTCAGAGAGCATGCAAGGTAAGCTGCTGGGTTAAACTGCTTAGGTTAAGCTTGCTATCCTCTTTCTCCTGATTGTAGATTACTGCTTTGCAGTCTATGGATTCTTCAGAGTAGCAGCTGTGACTATATTTAACGCTGCTATATGGGGATAGGGCAGCCCAGCTAGAAACTCCTGGGGAGGGGTGAAAAGCAGTATTACAGACCAGGTCTGCTGAGGCACCTTACACACACTAAACCAACCTTTTGTTTAATACCACTTCATTTTAACAGTAGTTACAATGGTGTGTTCAGTTTTGGGTTTTAAACACCTACAGCACTGAAGTTACTTACCTTTTCACATGCCAAGGTAAGCTTCCAACATTGTGTATAGAAATTCAGCAGTTTAATTTGATGGAAATAAAGATGCAATGATGAAACTAATGTTCCACAGGATGTCTTTGACTATCTAACTTGTTTTTAAAATGCCTGTGTAGAGAGGTTGATATTCTGTGAAAAATGTAAGAAAATTCCTCGTTTTCCATCAGAAATACAGCAGAGGGGGCAAGGATATTGCACAGCTCTGCACAGAAGAAAACCAAAATCTTGACACTTCACTTCTTCATGAAGTTTTCCTCCAGACTCAATACATTAATGAGTCTCAGCACTCACAAAGCACAGCAACTGTGCAAAGAATGGTGATTAACACTGTTGTGCTAACCTGTTGAGTGTAATACTTCCTTTTTCAGCTCTCTGTAAACAGTGGGCATAAATAGTAGCAATATGGAAATAATGCATATAAACCACCTTTTCCCATAAAATTTCATATTCTTGGTGTTACAGAAAGAGGAATCCCTTCTTGGTCTGACACTGCTCTATGGAGAAGGGCTTCAGTAACCTGAGACTTGCCTGGTGCCCTGTCTCTTTATGTAGCTTTTGTTTAATCACATGAAAGGAGTTGCCTGTTATTTACATCTTTAATTCCAAAGTTTGTTTTTCATACCAGTCTGTTAAGAAAAAACCAGTGGCATTTCAGTAATTGCATAATTAAATCTGGTGGCATAGGACCATGAATGGGCTTAACAGAATAGTCTGGAGATTGGGGTGTGGAGCTCAGATGTGTGTGAGGCTGCTGGACAGAGAAGACGGGAGTGTGTGAAGGGTTTAGCACCAAGGAACTGTTAAGAATTAAATATCAGCAAGAAATAATTTGATCCTACAATTAAGACCTTGTAGAATATAAAACATCAGTGACGACTTCAGGCAAATAGGGATGATGGTCCAGGTTTTAGAGAATGGTCACAGCTGTTTCATGCTCCTCCAGCAATACTCCTCTGACACTTGTGTCCAAAAAGTATCAGTTTGTAGATGGTTTGCTGGTGAAAGCTCAAGTGTCATAGCATTGGGGTGTGGGGTGATTCTGCCTTACCTCAGCTGGAGTCCTCCTTCCATTTCTGTATTTTAAATCTTGGAATGCTAACTTTGATCTCCCTGATTTTCAAAAATCTTGAACCTACAATGATATTTCGGGTGGAATACATAAGCAGAGTGATCAGGTAACATCTGAGGTTTAGTGTCATACCTCTTCGTTGGTCTCCTTTTTTTTCCTTTTTTTAACTTTATCCTATATATTTTCCCTTTAGAACTGTATCTGGGGCAGAAACACCAGGTTCAGTAATTGTGGGTTATGTTTTCTGTCACTTGGAAGTGCTGAGCAGTACAGAACTGAGCTCTGAAAGAACAGGAGAGATTTCTGCCCTATGACAAACCACAACAAGTATTTGGTGTTTGAGGGTTTACTTACCTTAGGCATCTTCTGTGTAGGTGTTGATTTTTCATCTCTTGCAAATAAATGTTGATTTTGTTCACATTTTCTAAATATACTGCTGGGTCTTCTGGTGCATAAAAGCAGAAGGTAAAATGAAATATTTCCCTGTTGGAAATGTACTGTGGATCCATCTTGGAAATTAAAATGCCAGAGAGATTTAGCTCCTTTACAGAAAAATACCTGTTGTACCTTGATTAAAAGTTTGTATCACCTGTACCATGTAGTAGTTTATCTTAATGTGCTGCTTTAGAAGGAGTGCCTTGTTTCTTTTGAGTAGTCTTTGCTCACTAGAATATTTAACTTTTCAGAAAACTAGTTCTCACACAGAAATTAGTATGTTGTGAATACCTTCCAGTTAGTTTAACCCTGTATGTAAATAAAGCTGTTTTTAAATACTACTTTTCACTTATTTGGAGTCTCTTTTGTTTGTTTCAGGGTGCAGTCTCTGGGTCAGTTCAGGCTTCAGATCGACTTATGAAAGAACTCAGGGATATATATAGATCACAGAGCTATAAAACAGGTAAAATGCCTCAGATTTCCCTTCTTAAAATACACTTCAAAGGAATTCTCTTGGCAAATACTTCCTGCTAATCCTTTGTGTTTTGTTGTCCTATGTATGTACATGTGTGTGTGTGTATCTGTGTGTGCACATATATAAGAATGCATAGCTACATTATGTATTATCTCACTGCATAAAGTAGTGTATTTGTGGAGAAAAGAGGGCAGGGTACATACCTGTAAAATGTTCTTCCCTTTTGTTATACAAAGCTCCATATGAGACTCAGTGGGATTGGTGTAACTGTGAGGGTGCTTTTGGAGTGGGTGACTGCTCCAAAGAGCAGCTCCAGGTTCCTCCTGTGGGACTTGCTGAGTTTCCAGACCAGCCTGGAAGGTGTGTGGGGCAGGGGCTTTGGGCACTGCTGCTGCCAGGAATGTGTTTGCTGAAGAGGAGTTTGTGTTCAGCAGCAACAGATCGTTATTATACATGATTTGACCTTCATTACACTGCTGTTACTGTTACTATTTTGTGATGGTATTAATCTGATCCTAAGCTCCTTGTATTCCCTGTATTTTAATGTACACAAGCTTGTATTTTAAATTTGTTTGAACAGTGAACAGCAGTTATCTTTAGTATCTTTAGGCTGTTCCCTCTGTTCCCTGTAGGGGCTGTATCTAAACCATCTCAGCAGAAGCAGCAGCATAGGAATTGTCTGAGTGCTGCTCTACAGGCAGTAGAAATCACACAGATTTTGGGCAGGCTGCATTCCTTTAGGCCTGCCAAAGAGGCAGCTCTGTCCCTGCAGCCAGGTGTGAGACCCTGGGGAGGGGAGGAGGAGCAGCAGGAATGCCCCATTAGAGCCTCAGTCTGAACTTTAATAATCTGTGTTTTACCTTCCTGAACTTCTCCCCAGATTTATGTCTAGTGGACTCAAGTCTCACTTGGCCATGGCGTTTCAGTCGTGTGTGAAGGGCCAGAGGTGAAGGGACAAGGGGCTCCTGTTTGTCACTTGTAACATTCAGGCCAATAGTCTGATGTGCTGAAGTGCTGCAGCCAGTGGTGAAATGCCCAAAGGGTGAACTGGAGTAGGTGGCCCAGTGTACTTGGTGCTGGTCTCAGGTAACCTTCTCTTCCAGGCTTTGTCCTTCCAGCAACTGAGGGTGCCCTGCTCACCATCCCTGCAGGGAGGAGAGGATGAGGGCTCAGAGAAGAGCCTGGAAACAGCTGTGGGAAGTGGGGAGGGATCCTCCACTGCCTGTTGATGCTCTTCAGGCTTTGTTTTTGTGATCAGAACTAAGGCTGGCTGTAACAGCCCTGCCTGGCTGGACAGGCTGTTGTGGTGCTGGATCCTGGGGTGGCACAGGAGCCCCTGCAGCAGGGGTAGGGTGAGGTGAGAGTTTGGGCTGCTTGATAATGCCATTTCTTGGCCTTAGGTTAATAACAAGTCTTAACTAGTTGCAACAGACTGAATTATGAGGAAAATCAAATCTTGCTAAACTGTTCAGAAGGCTGAGGTTCTAAAGGCTGAGAGTCTATAGTTCATGACCTGGGAATACGTAAAAAGACTTTATGTGGGTGCCTCATGTCGTCTCTAGAACACATTAATGAAGGAGGGTGTCAGGTGGAGGCCAGCACTGTTAAGCTGATGGCAATCCTGCTTTGAAACACTGTCCTACTGACACATTTACTAAATTTTGCCAGTAAATGGTGCTGTCTGTTATAAAACTTACTTAGATTTGTTCTTTATGGCTTCACTTAGTCTTTGACCTTGAACGAATTTCAGTGTCTGTTCTTTGCTCAAAGCTCGTGTTTTTACAGCCTAGTTCTGCTTTTGGGAGGTAACTGCCACCACGTGTGCAGGTTAGGGTGGGTAACTGGCTTTTTCAGATGGCATTTTTGTTCTGAGGACTTGTTCCATGCACCATTTTTCCCTTGATTTAATTTCTTGCTATTAACACACAAAGGGAACCATTGTGAAACTTAAAGGTTCTGATAACTGTTGCAAGGTAATTTAACCTGGTTTTCAGTTTTTGTAACACAAACCAGAAAGTCTAAGGCTGATTTTTAGTGATTTTTAGTTGGGTGAGGATCACTTTTTGAGGTTACATGTTGTTAGGACTGACAGTAGAACAACACTGGGAGTTCTAAAGTGAATAATACTTGCAGTAATAGTTCTTTAATTTTTTTCTTTTCTGTTAAACTGGTTTATAAAAATAGTTTTAAAAGACACAGTAAGGGATTCAATAGTAGATGTGTATTGAGGGTAGCATCCATTTTAGAACTCCAGTTCCTGTATTGATTGAAATCATGTTGTTGGAGCTCAGGCAAAAGATGCCTGCAGGTTTGCCTGAACAGCAAAGTTGTTTATCTCCCTGGGCAGTCTGCCATCTAACTGGATGAACTGCCCTTAAAGAAACTGAAAGTCATTTTCTTCCCAGCTAACAGAAGCGAAGAATACTCCAGCAACTTTATTCTGCTATGAGTTAGACAGTTTCATTGAGCTGTGTAGATAATGGGAGTCACAAGTCCTGCAAAGTGAGTGGGTCTCATTTCCAAGTATGAAGTTGGAGATTCACAAAGGTCTTACTGTAGTTTGGGGGATGGGAAAGGAAGGCAAGGAACAAAAAATTTGGTGTACAAAATCTTTTCTGTTTGTCTTTAAGAGCTGTGTTGTTCACAAACAGTGACTTCAACTCACTGCTTTTATCCAAACACTGTATGGGAGTTACTTGTAGATGTAAAGTTGTCGTAAAAGTAATGCCACTGTTTTGGAATTAATTGTTTTTCTTGCTGCCTTTCATTTCTTAAGTTTTTGCTTGCATGGTTCTGTGTGCTTGTTTTTACTTGATCAGCTCTATGGATGGCCTCTTAGAGGAATAAAACCTTTTTAAACGCAGGGAAAGTGTGGGTTGTTTGAGAGAGGAACTTCACTTGATTCCTTTCCTACCTTAAGGACATCTCAGAAACTGATATTAATCAGATAAATACATCTTGACAGAAACACTTTTCCCCTTACTGTCAAAATGAAGAAAAAAACATATGAGCTGCTTCCAAATAACACCTCTTGATTATTAAGAAAACCCCAAGCAACCCTCCCCTCAGCTCTGGATGGTGTTGTGAAGAGGCTTCTGTAAGAAGCCTGTGCTGCTGTTTATGAGGAGATACAGACACAGTTGGCTCAGTTTGGGTGCTGGAAAGGCTGCTGAGGTCTCTTGCTGTCCTGTTGATGCACGTGCTGGTCAGTCCTGAGCTGAGCTGTGCCCCTGAGTAGCCTCTTGCAGCCCGTGGTGCAGCACAGCTCTTCAGAGCAGCACAAGGGGCTCCCCAGGGAAGCTGCAGGGCTGTGAACCTCTGGGTGATGGAAGGAATGCAGGAGGAGGGTTTGGGCTTAGGGAATGAACAAGCTGGTGGAAGTTCTCTTGTGATCTTCCATTGTGCAGGGTAGTGCCAGGATCCTCACTGTAACTTGTTCCATTGTCTGCAATAAATATTTTATCCTCGTGCTCTGGCCAAAGCTGGAATACTGAGAGGCTGCTTCTTCCACTCTTTGCTCCCATCTGGATGCAGGTGGAAGAAAATATTCTGAACACAACAGTGGAATAGATTCATGATTAATGAGAGTTGATAATGAGCAGAGCCCTGAATGTCAACTCTTCTGTCGTTACATCAGAGCAGTACAAATTGAAATTTTTGTAGTTTGTGGCTTCCACTTACATGAAGGTCAAACAGAAAACAGTGGCCTTGGATCTGGGAGTTGGAAAAAGGCCTTAATAGCTCCTTCAGTTCATCCTGGAACAGAAATGTCATGTCTCTGAAGCAGCTGGTGACTAAAAGGGACATGGAGAGCACCCTGAGTGAGTGTTCAGGCTTGTGTGGTTCTCCTGGGCTTCAGAAGGTGTGAAATGATGCTCTGGGCTGTGGTGCCTCACTGGTGACACTCAGGAGGGAGAAACAGGCAGGGGATCTTCAGCTGTTCGCTGAGTTTGGAAATGCTCTAGAAATAAAGTGTCTGGACAGCTGGAAATGTCATCTGTACTCCAAGGACAAATGCTTATAAGTTTCAACTGCCAGATTATCTTTATTCTAGAGTAATAAAGCTACGAAATGGACACTGCCATTCCTCGGAGAGAATGTGGTCACTGCAGTGTGGTGGTTGTGTTGCCTTCAGAGATCCTGGGCAGGTTCCTCATTTGCATATGTTTTCCAAATAATCACACCAGCAGCAGAAATGCTGTTAAATATTAGGCCAGGTAACAAGTTTAATCACAATGGTTTAGTGTATATAGTATACACAAATAACCTGTGATGGATGAGGTTAATCTTTTGAACATGACTAATACCATAATGTAAATCTTGTCTGATGGGTAAAGATTTATTGCTTTTTCCTGGGCTGCTTGTTAGTTTATGCAGAGAAGAAGATTGAATATACAAGCAAACGGCAGCTCACTTCCATCCTTCCCTGTGTGTGAAGTCACAACTGTTATTTAACGTGCTGCAAACAAACAGAGCAGTGACAATCACCAGCTGGCTCCCACAGGCATCAGTTCTTTAGGTGCATCTTTCTGGCTCCCTCAGGCAGCTGTTGGGGTTGTGCCTCGTCCGGTGCAGTGGCTTCTTGGTTTGGGTCTCTGCCCCATGGGTTGGGCAGTGCCCTGTCCTGGTGTGCCAGCACAGCCTGTGGGATCCGGAGCTGCCCCACTCCCTGTGGGATCCGGAGCTGCCCCTCCCTGTGAGATCCAGAGCAGCCTCTCACTATGGGATCCGGAGCTGCCCCACTCCCTGTGGGATCCAGAGCAGCCCCTCCCTGTGGGATCCGGAGCTGCCCCTCCCTGTGCTGAGTGTCTCCCCAGCATGGTGGGGGTACAGTGCACTGAGGAAGAAGCCAGCTGGAGCTGGAGCTGTGAAAAGTCTGAAGAGGACTTGGTTAAGTGGCAGAAAAACATTTTGATTCATGGGGAATTTTTTTATGGAAGTATAAAAACTTTTTTCCTTGTAGTTGCTCAGAAGTTCTGCTACTGAAGGAAGAATGTGCTGCACTGTCAGTATCTTACGCATTGCTGACATCTACTAACAGTATTTGTACTTAAATGCAAAGAATGTTTTTGCTAAGTTTTACCTTGTACCACTTTTAGTGCATAATTAATCCCATCTAATATTTCTACAGGGATATATTCAGTGGAGTTGGTAAATGACAGCTTGTATGAATGGCACGTTAAGCTTCTCAAGTAAGTTATTCAGGTTTTTTCATATTCTGAACAATCTGTTCTATTATTGCTGCAGAGATCTTTACTTTTGATAAATGAGACTCTCTAGCCAGAGCATAGAAAATAGTGTGTTACAGTAGTAAAATAGTAATGGTGACTGTAGCCACTAAATAGTGGCTCTGATTGTGGTATATACAGAAAGGTGTAGGTGTGGAACTGCAGTAACTGAGCTGGCAAAAAGACAAACCCCCTTTGCTCTGCCAGCACAGGGTGTCTTCCAGTAACTGGCATTGCTGTTCAATTCTCTTTCTAAAAGTGCTCCAAAATGTGAAACCTTAAATGAGGAGAGTTTTTTTCTGGAGTTTTTGGGTGGTTTTATTTTTATCCGTTTTTAATGTCAAGAAAATGCAATTTTAAGTTTCATTCAAGATGTAAGAAGGAACAGAGCTGTCTTAGTGTCATTAGTTCTTTATTTCTACAGTTGAACAGACACATAGGACTGAAACTTTTAGGTATCACACAAATGTGAGTTATATAATTATATATGATTTGTCTTCTCTCATCACCTTGTACACACAATGAAAAGCAGTGCATAACTCATCCTGTTGTGTCCATAGTCTAATAACTTGAACCCTAGGGGTGTTATATTGAATAATTCCTGGTAGAGAAGTTCATCTGCCATCACATAAGGCACCCTATAGAAAGGAAGAGCCTACCTGAACTGTGCTGGGTGTCTGCAAAGTTGGCAATGGATAAAGAACTTCCCTCAGCTCGGACATGTGGTGGGGCATCAGGGCAAGGCCGTGGCTGTTGAGCAGAGCAGGGACCTCCTGCAGGAGCTGTCACCTTGTCCTGGGGGTGACACTGGTACAGCTGGGGGGGTCACCAGCTGCTGAAACACAGTTGGGTTTCCTTCTTAGTGTCATCATGGGCATGGGAACGTTTTGAAGCTGAATATGGCAGGAATGAGGTGTCAGAAAAGTCTGTGTGGAGTTCCAGGAGCCTTTCCTGTGGAGCAGCTCTGTACAGAGCGCTCAGACCACGGGGCAGGGACTGGGAGCCTCTGAGTGCTGGCACAGGTCTCATTTGCTGCCTTCAGAAAGGGAAAATGGACTCCAGGCAGCAAATGCTTTCCAGAACAACTGAGAGAATAAGTGTTGTGTTTGTTCATCATGGCAAAAAGTGCCTGCAAACAACTGAACTGTACAGACTAGCTGAGGGGGAAATGCCAGATGAAAGAGCCCATCTCAGTGAGGAGCAGCACTGTTGGAAGGGCCACTCACACTGAGCTGGCCCAGTGCAAGCCATGGCTGAAAATGGGAGGTTTCTACGTAGATTTTCTTCTGAACAACTGCAGAGTGAAAGGATGGGGACAAACTGCCCCGGGAATTCTGAAATGGGGTCTCACAACTTTGTAACTCCCCCTGTAGCAGAGGATTGGCTTTAACAGCCTGAGACTCCCTTCAGCAGAATGCTTTTGGCTTGCTGCAGGTGGGTTTTGACTGGTCTCTTTTAGAAGCTGTTGGGTGTGGAGCTTGGGTGGGATTACCCAGTGCTGTCTGAATGAGCAGCCAGGGCTCACCACCAGCATTTTGCAACAAACAGTTGTTGGAATTCTGCTGAGCAGAACCTGCTGGCTTTAGTGCTTCTGCTGCTGGTGCAGATTGCTTTTAACAGCTGATGCAGAACTACAACTACATATTCCATAAAGGATTCACTGTGTACTGAAAACTAGATGACTACAGTCTTCCTGTTATTTTTTCCCCTCTCTTTTTGAACACGGATTTCCAGTGAACTGAAGAGAATTAAAACTGCTCTTTTCAAATAAACAGCTCATTTTGTGCTACCTGTGTTTAAATGACCCTTGACAGCATTGGGAATGTAGTGCATTGCAGGAAGCTCCATGCTGTCCTCATGACAAAGCATTTACTTTGTAAAAGGAGCAAGAATTTCCTGCAGCTCACCTTAGACTTCAGTCTGTAAACTACAATTAGATACAGGAAGTTTGAGAGGAATTACTGTTTACAAGTAATGAAAATATTAACTTCATCCAGGATGTCCCCCCTGCTTCTTTCCTAGGGTTGATCCTGATAGCCCACTGCATAGTGATCTTCAGGTCTTAAAAGAAAAAGAAGGTGTAGAATACATTTTACTCAACTTCTCTTTTAAGGTATGTATCTGGGTGGAGGAGTGCTGTGGTTGAATTTGGGGCTGTAGGAAGTGACTGGAATGACCCTGTTAACTTGGGTAACAATGGATCTGTAGCATAAAAAAAAGAATTAAAAAAGGCAACAATAAAAAAAAAACAACTATGAAGTCTGGCACTAAAACTTCCCATAAAATGCTTCTTTTTTTTCCAGTACTGTGGGAAAGTGATTTTTGACAGAACTGAAAAACTGTACTATTTCAAATCTGATTTGCCAAATAAGGCTATTGAAATACTTTCTGGTTAGGAAATAATGTCACAGTGTATTTCTTAACCTGTTTTTTCATTCTTTCCAGGATAACTTCCCCTTTGATCCTCCCTTCGTGCGAGTGGTGTCTCCTGTGCTCACGGGAGGGTAAGTTGGAGTTGCCTTACAGAGATTGTGCTTTGTCGTTGTTATAGTTTAAGCTGGCAAAATGCCAACTGCCTGGTACCCAGTCAAAAGGTCCACTCCCAGAGAAGGAGAGTGAGGGAAAAAAACAGAAATGAGGCTTTGAACATGGTGAAGTTCTTATATTTATATAGAGAAGTGGAAAGCTTAACCCCAACTATGAAATAGCACATAGTGACAGGAAACAACAACAGGCTCACCGAGGTCGCCCCAGCTAACAAGCAGAATTCTGAACCAACCAAACCTCCTCCCCAAAGGAAACCTCCCAGCAAGAGGGAAAAAGGAATTAACAGGAATATGCTCACTTCCCCAGGTAAACAGCCACGCAGACCAGCAGCAGGGCCTGATATCAGCAGTCAGGGAGCAGCAACCCTCCTGGTCCCAAACATGGACCGAAAAGGCAGAAACTCCTCCCCCCTGGCTTGTTATACTCCTCGACACTTCCTAATGATGTCAGATGATATGAAATACCTCTTTGGCTGCTTAAGTCAGATGATACCTGTCCCCTCTAATCTGCGTCACGTCCTTTGAGGCCTGCTGAAAACTGAGGCCTAAATGGGGACCTATGCTGACTAGAGCTAAAACTACTGCAGTGGTAAAAATGTCACACCTTGCAAAGCCCTGTGCCTGCCATAATGTTCCAGAACTGGCCTCTTTGTGGCTGGCTGAGTTGGTGCTTTGAATGGGTTGTGGTCCCTGTGGTGCCTTACATTTGATGTATAGCCTTAACTGGCTCTCTTGCTATAACACCACCAGGAAGATTTTGTTTAAATATTCCTTAAATGCTAATCCAGCACCACTAAATTTAATTGACACCATGCTCCAAATGTCATCTAAAGTATGTTTGAAGTGCTGTCTGTGGCACAGAAACTTGTATATATCCATGGAGAGAAGGTTAAATTCACCTTCCTAGGCTTTTGTGCATCTCCTGGTGACAGAAAATGATACCTGCATCTGAAAGTGCAGTCTGTGATAGCTGGTGCTGATTTGGGTTTGATTTTAATTGCTGTGTGTCTTTTTGAGTTCAAGACATGGGTAGTGCAGTTCAGTAGTGTTCATGAGGATTGCTGCTGCCTGAAACCAAACAACCAGAGCCAAACACCAGAAAACTCCTTGGATTCTAGTGCTGTTGGACTCTGTAGAATGGAAAAAGAACAGCTTTTCAGTGGTTGTTTCCCCCTGAATGTTGTACAGATCCATGTGGGTTGAGTGTCCTGATCACAGAGCAGACCCCATTTGGGGAGTGGTATATTCGGTGTCCTCAGGTTTTGTGATGCTCAGGTGTTGTGCTGAGTCCCAGTCAGCACAGGGCATGATGAAATGTTCCTGAAATGAGAGAGGGGGTTATGGGAAAAGAGCAAGGGAAGATCTGCTGTATCTCACCTGCTTTATGGGTGCACCTACATTGTTTGAAATTGTGTTAAATTTCTTTAGAGTTGACTTTTGGTGGAGTTCTTTAACTACATCAGTGCTGTGGAGTGCAGCCATAAAAGCAACTTGCCTCTTTCCTTGGTCTGTGCAGTTGTGCAGACTGGATTAGTTACAGTTAGTTACAGTTAGCAAACAACTTGTTTTGTCTCACAGTGCTGGTCATCTCTGCCTCAGTGTAACATGGCTCTCTAGTTATTGCTGGTTAAAGGGCATTTCAGCTTCATGAACAGAGAGTTTAACAGAGGAGCTGGAAGTGCTGTGAGCTGTTGCATCTCTTTACCAACTGCTGATGTCAAATATTTCTTTCACATTTGTTTCTAGGTATGTGCTGGGTGGAGGTGCATTATGCATGGAACTTCTTACTAAACAGGTGAATATGGGCTCTCTATCTGGAGAACAACAAAACATGCTTTAAAGTAATGAAAATGGGTGTTTTCCCTGAGTTGAGGAATCCCTGTGTGGAATAAATCACTCACTCCAAAGGGAAGGTGCTGGAATAAACCTCAGTCCCACAAGATTTGCCTTGCTCATCTTGTGTGAGATCTTCTTTCCTGCCTTGGATGGTTTACGAGAGGTCTGAGGAAGAGGCAGGAACTGAGAGCACATCAGCTTTGCATTGTCAGAGTTTCTGTGAGGAAGTAAGGCCATGTGAACAGTGAGTTCTAGGGAGCAAGACACAGTGGTTTCTTTTCCAGAAGCCTCTTAACTGCACAGTCAGCTCTGGAGAAGGGAGGAATACAGAAGATTCTGTGTAAACAGAGTGATTTTTCTCTTTAAAATAAGTAAATGAATGAAGTAACTTATGTGCAAGCTCTGGCTGAAACTCCTGTGAGCACTGGAAGGTAAAGCCATGCCAGAGATGAGCAGTGATAGTCATGGGAGCAAAACTCTCACAGCTCACTGAATGACTTCATTAGATACCAGTTTTTCTGCTTCTTGGATCAAGAAGTTGTAATTTCTGTTGTGATGTTGCAGAAAATGTGTAAATGCTGTAAGAATGGAGCCTTTGTTTCTGCTTTGCTGTGTTTTGGAAATGTGTGATTCAGCCTTTACATTTTCCTTACAAGTTCTTAGTACTAACACTGTGTATCATTTTACAGATTTTCTGTGGGAAATGAAAGTTAACTGAAAACAAATAGTTAAAACTAAAACTCGAGTTCAGCAGAAAAAAATCCTCAAGCACATATTCCAAAATAGATTTGCAAGGTAGACACAAGGAACAAGTCCATGTTGTATGTTAACATTCCCTTCCTCCTCCAGGGCTGGAGCAGTGCCTACTCAATAGAATCAGTCATCATGCAGATCAATGCCACTTTAGTCAAAGGAAAAGCCAGAGTACAGTTTGGAGCCAATAAGGTGAGTGTGCTGGGTTTATCCATTACACACAGCACTGCTAGGCTGCCATTTCCTTGCTGACTTGCACAGGAGATGTTTAATGACAGAATTGTCATTGCAAATGTGTTTGCATTTTGAATTGTCTTGGGGTCTGGTTCGTGTGTATGAGTATTTGATTGGCAGTTAAGTTTGGTTTGTAATTATGAGCATATGAGTAGGCTGAAGCCTTGGGATGGGCAGGGGCTTTAAGTAGTTAGACTTTACTATCCTTGTACTGGGAAGGGAGTGAAGGAGGATCAGAATTGGGAGGCTTTGGACATTCCTGGCTCTGAGAAGGGCCTGACTGCCAGGATGATACACAGTCACAGTAAGTTCTCCTCCTATTGCTGGACTAAGACCTGCAAAGTTTCATGAGAGGGAAAAATAATAACATGCAAATACTTCAGAGCTCACCATTCAGCACTAAATGGAAGCATAGTTCAGTTCAAGTGTGCATTCTGGTAACAGGCCATAAATCAAAAGACCTTAAAGAATTAAATGCTGCTTTCAAATGATGTTTAAATATTCAAGACAACAAAATTGTCACTCAGGTGTCTGTTTTTAGGTACCAATTCAAGATAATTGAATTAAGTAAGATACAAAGTTTATGATCACAATTCTGCCTAACCCAGCTGAGCAGGGCAGAGTTGGGATGGGATTGCCTGGAGCTTCTGCTCTGCTTGCACGTGCCTCTGACTGACCTGAGGTTCCAAACCTTCTGACAGGAGGGGCCTTTCCAGCAGCAGGGAGTGCAAAATACTGTCATTATGACACAGGAGAAAGGATAAAACAGGGATATTGTCTTGACAATCTTGTACTGGAAAGCAAGGAATATTCCCACATTGTGCATGGGATTTAGCTGTAAACCCACTGCAGAGTTTCCCTGTAGAACTGTTTCAAGTCTTGCATGTCTGGATGCAGGTTTTTATGTTAGTTTTTTTTCTCCTTTCAGAATCAATATAATCTAGCAAGAGCACAGCAGTCCTATAAGTCACTAGTACAAATACACGAGAAAAATGGTATGTATGTTCTTGTGACTCTGTTCTGGTCTGCACAGCACCCTGGGGAAGGGGTTTGGCCTCAGAGAGGTGTGAGGTGACAGTGTCTTCTGTTGGCTTGGGAGGACCATTAATGGTGTTCCTTCTTCTCCCCTTGGCACTAGGAAGACAACAGTGCTTAAGGGAACTTGACTGCAACCATTGCAACGTTTTCAGCTTCCAGGAATGTTCCATGTGTTCCTGCTGTTTCTTGGAAATTTGTCCCTTCCCTGAAGGGCTATTCCAGTGTGGCAAGACCTTTGTGTAGTAATGGTTCAGGAAGAGATAGAAGGGAAAGAAAGATGGGAGGCAAAAAATACAAGAAATCCAAGTGAGGTGTCCAGGATGGAAAACTGTGCAATAGAATAGGGAGACACCTGTTTGGGGGTGGGTTTTCCACCCTATTTCAAGCCAATTAAGTCTCTCTGCTGCATAAAAAAGTATACAGTTGCTTCAGGTATGATTGCATTTACTCACACCAATATGAGAAGAAAGTATTTGAAAGAAACCTTTCAAAGGTTTAGGTAGCTTAGAGGTTATGTAAAGGTAGTCAGCAGAATTGGCCCCCTGGTTTTGGGATGAGGGAGTTAGTCCAGTTCCCATGCTGTGATGTTCTTTGCTCTGGGTTGGACACGGTGTCTGTGGGAATCTGGGAACACAAGAGAGTGTTTTGGTGTGACTGCAGTGAGTGCCTCAGTATCCCCACAGCTAAAATGGAACAAAACACCTTCTCTGCTGTTGCAGGAAGGTCAAAGATAATGATTCCAATGTGCTTTCCAATTTCATGATAGTTTGATCTTGCCATTAGCTGAGTCTTTGGCTGGTTTAGTTTGGTACAAAGGCCAGCATGGCTGTCTCTCTGCTTGTAGCTCTGTGCCAGCCTTGACTAGTGATCATTCCTGCATCAAGAGCTGTACACCCAGCACTCACAGCACTTCATGCTGCTGTGAAAAGTGTCTGTAACTCACAGCTTCTCCCTGCTCTGGGTCAGAATAAATGGGCTCTGTATCAATGTTCACACACTGAGAGGAAGTTCTACAATAGGGGCTGCTGGGGTGATGAAGATTAGTGCTCTGGAGGTGGCCAGAAAAAGCTCTGCACTCCTGGTCAGGTGTGATTCAGCTGCCAAACATGCCAAATGGGGTCAGGAGACCAGTTACTCAACTGACATTTCAGAGCTTATTCCTACAGGAAGATTGGCAGAAGAAGGATAAACTGCTCAGCTGCCTGTGTGTGCCTGACTACGGCACACAAAATGGGATCTGTAGGGGTGTCCCAGTGTAGCCATGTTTGTGCATTAAGTGCCTTGAAGGCTTGGGGGTTTTACCTCTGTTCCATTAAGTTTTGTCAGAGCAATATTCCTCCTTCAGCAGCTTCCTTTGTTGATGTCCAGCTTGTCCAGCTTGGGATAACTGCTGCCACAACATGCCAGACTGGGATATATTCACTTTGCATGCCCAAGCAGTGGTGTGATCCTGGAATATGCCTCGTGCTGAGCACTGGCATTTAGGGCAGGGGGCTCCCTGAGTCTCCCTGTGCTTTGGGAGGGAAGGAGGGGGCCAGGTGAGGCTTCCTTGTGCCACGGGAGGGCAGGATGGTCGGGACTGGCAGCACTAACAGTGTCTCTGTTCTCCACAGGCTGGTACACTCCTCCTAAAGAAGATGGCTAATGCTGAGGACTGTTGTCTACCTGGACCAATGTCAATAAAACAAGTTCTTTTTTATGTTTTCCAACACACAGACTCAAGCTATGAGTGCCCCTATAACAGCTGTACTGAGGACTTTAGCTATTAGATAAGTTAGTGGATAATCTGTCGACTGACACGTCAATATAAGTTACAGCCTTACCATTCCGCTCTCCTTCGGTGTGTGGACTGAGCAGTTTGGGCCTTTGCCATGTTGGATTGGGCACATTTGGGCCATGCCCTCCCTTCTCCCTGTTCTGGTTTGCAAAGCAGCAGCTCTCCCTGCAGCGCTATCGACTCACTCAAGCTCCCTCAGCAGGAGGGGGTTGTTCACACACTTTGGTGTCTCTCTCACCTTTTGCAGAGTGCAGACAGCAGAGACTTGCCTTGTGTTGTTTCATTTAAAGCCAAGAAGTTTAATACATTGTTTAATACTGTTTAGGAAACATCAGGTCTTGCAAATCACAGTAGTTTTTTCTGGTCTAAAATGACAGTTTGTAGTATTTCCAAATTAATTAGGAAAAACACATGTATGTTAAGTCATTAAACATTTTTCATGGCTGTATGAGAATATGAACTGTTTATTGGAAAAGATGCTCTTTGTTTAGATTACGTTAATTTTTTGTTTTGTTTTGGGTTTCTCCCTTTGTTTGGTTTTGTTTCTATGCAGAGCAAGGCTGTGCCAATAAAACCTTGTAAGGAGTCACTTCCACTGGGGCACCAGAACTTGCTGGGCTGTTTCTGCTAGTTGTTGGCTCCAACTCCTTAACAAGAAGAGCCACAATATGAAGCTTGAAGTTATTTAAAATACTAAAAACCTTCTTAGGTGTTCCATTTTATTAACGGGTTGTTGCAATCAGTTGTAAACTAATGAACTTATAAAGTGATTGGCACAAATCGAGATGAAAGTCCTTGAATGAAAATTTTTTATATCAAAGCTACACTAAAGTACCAGAACGTGTCTGCTGCAGAGGTGTAGGGGCTGGTTTTGTTGTGAGAGACTGATGGAACTGCTTCTTCTGCGCGAGGAGAGGGTCTGGGTCTGAGAATTACACAGTTTCGTTGCCTTACCAAAATCCACTCTTTGGTTGTAGTTTCAGTCATTTGGCCTTTGCAGCCCTCGGGCCGAGCTGGGGCCGAGTTCCCTGGATTCAGCACTTCCCAGAGTGCAGCAGCCTGGTTTTGTTCTGTTCTTTTTCAGTTGACTATCGAATTGTGCACCTCTCTCTCTCAGGCCCCGCGGCTCCTCCTGCATTTGCTTCTAGGCGGTTTTGGCTCGAGAGAAGCGCCGGGGCCGGGCGGCGCTGCTTCGGCTTGGGCCCCACTGCTCCTGGCAGAGTTCCTTGGCAATGTACAGTACTTTGTAAACTTGCATCAAGTTTATAAATAAAAAGCATTTGACGAAGCTGTGTCCGTGCTCGGCCGGGGCCTGCGGGCGGGCGGGGCCTCCGCGCCGCCAGGGGGCGCCCGCGCGGGCGGCCGGAAGCGGAGCCGGTGCGGGGGTGGCGGTGTCTGTGGCAGTGTCTGTGTGTCTAGTAGCTGTGTCTGTGGCGGTGTCTGTGCCTGTGTCTGTGCCCGTGTGTGCGGCCATGGAGGCCACGGCCAAGGGCGGGTTCGTGCTCGCCAGCCTGGCCGAGGTGGTGGAGCGCGTCCTGGCCTTCCTGCCCACCAANTCTCAGACCGAGGCCGCGGCCCACTCAGGTGTCCGTGCTGTGTTGCAGCGTGTGCCGCCTGTGGAGGGAGTGCGCCCGGCGGACGCTGCGGGCGCGGCAGCGAATCGCCTGGGTGTCTGCGCTGGAGCCGGGCCCCGCCGACAGCCACGCGCTGGTGCGGGCGCTGCGCCGCGAGCTCGAGGTGAGTGAGGGGCGCGGGGGCGGACACGGCCTGCGGGCCCTTCTGCGGGGTGTCCTGCGAGCTGCCTTCGTGCGGGCCGTCGGGCCTGCGGGCTGGCCTTCCTGCGGGCTACCTTCGTGCGGGCTGCCCTTCCTGCAGGCCTGCGGGCCGCCCTTCTGGCTGTCCGTGGATCCCCCGCACGCTCCCCCGCCCCGCCCGGCGCAGGCAGCGCGGTCGGAGTGTCGGTGGCCGCGGCTGCCCCGGCTCTGTTTGCGAACACACCGATGCACACGCCGAGGGTTTTGCCGGGGCGCGGCGCAGCTGTTCGTCATCCCGTTAAGCGATAAACCCCTTGAGCCTGGGAGACGCTGAGGGAACGTTGTGGGATTTCTCTAGCAGGATTGCTTTCCAGCATTAACTAGTGCTGGATCTTCACCAAAGGTGCCTGTCAAGTTCTTAAGCACCAAACAGACCTCAGCGGGTCCGTGCTGAGCCAGCTGGGCCTGGAAGGGGCAGCATCCCCTCCTCGCTGTCCGCAGCACCAGCGCTGCGAGCGGCACAGCCACCGCCCGCACAGCGCGGGCGGTGCTGAAGGAAGGAGCGCTCCTGGGCCCCTCTGCACAGCTGTTCTGGCTCCTGAGAGGTCTGGGTCGCTTCTGTGCCCGTGCTGCGGGTCCATGGATCCGTCTGGGCACTGCCGAGGCTGGCGGAGGGTCCCTGTGGTCCGGCAGGAGCTCGGCGCGGTGTCCTCTCGGCTGGCACAGCGGGGCGGGTCCGCGTCCCCTCGGCTGGCACAGCGGGGCGGGGCGGTGTCCCCTCGGTTCCTGCCGCCGCTGCCCCTTTGCTCCCCCGTGCTCCTTGTCCCTGTCCCGTGTCTCCGCAGAAGGTGCACGTGCTGCCCCAGACCGTGCTCTACATCGCCGATGCCGAGACGTTCAGCGGGCACGAGGAGTGTCACGAGCAGAAGAAAGGTAAAACCTGCCGTTCCCAGGATGTGCTCGGGGTGCAGGCAGAGCAGAGTTAGCTAAAAGGGAGTTCTCCGAGTTTGAATTTCAGTGGAAAGTAAATCTTCTTCGAAACTCCGACCTTGGGAGAGGGAAGGGGTGTGGTGGTAGTTAGAGCTGAGAAGAAAGGTGCACAGCAGGAGTCCCAGCAAGTTTTCTCAGCACATTTCCCTGTGGGAACTGGAGCTGGAAACTTTTGGCTTTCCAAGAACACTGCAAGAGTGACAGACTGGGATACAAAAAAGAGCAGAGGGGGAACTGCAAGGCACTGGCCTCCTGCCACAGTTTGCCAGTTCATCTGTGTCCTCACACATATTTCATTGAGAGGAGCTGCTGCATAAGGCTGTCCCAGAGGAGTGTGCTGAGCCTCAGAGCTTGCTGCCACCTCACCTTGCACTGGTGGGCTGCAGTGGCCTGTTGGTGTGTGCTGATGGGCACAGGTGGGCTCCTGTCCCTGCCCTGGCCACGCTGAGTCCCAGCCCGCTGCAGCCCTGAGCCCTGGCACAGCTCAGTCCGTGTGTCTGTCCCAGCCCTGGCACAGCTCAGTCTGTGTGTCTGTCCCAGCCCTGTGTGTCTGTCCCAGCCCTGGCACAGCTCAGTCTGTGTGTCTGTCCCAGCCCTGTGCAGCCCCCAGTCCTGGCATGGCTCAGTCTGTGTGTCTGTCCCAGCCCTGTGTGTCTGTCCCAGTCCTGGCATGGCTCCATGTCTGTGTGTTTGTCCTAGCCCTGGCACAGCTCAGTC
>VWZD01004827.1:197959-220186 GCA_013396695.1 Sakesphorus luctuosus
CCCTGGCACAGCCCAGTCTGTGTGTCTGTCTCAGCCCTGGCACGGCTCAGTCTGCGTGTCTGTCCCATCCCTGGCACAGCTCAGTCTGCGTGTCTGTCCCATCCCTGGCACAGCTCAGTCTGTGTGTCTGTCCCAGCCCTGTGTGTCTGTCCCAGCCCTGTGTGTCTGTCCCAGCCCTGGCACAGCTCAGTCTGTGTGTCTGTCTCAGCCGTGTGTGTCTGTCCCAGCCCTGGCACGGCTCAGCCTGTGTCAGTCCCAGGGCAGCCACTGCTGGGCAGTGTTGCTTCAGCACAGGCTTTGCCTGCAGAGTTTCCTCTGGTACTGCTCACAACATGCCTTTACTTTTCTCTGATAGTTTTTTTATCTCTTTTTCTTATTTCAACAGCCAGAAAAAGGAACAGTAAAGAAACAGCACTGGCACTTGAGAAGTTGTTGCCAAAGCGATGTCAGGTTCTCGGGCTGGTCACCCCAGGGATTGTAGGTAGGAGCAAAACGTGTGGTCTTGTGAGAGATCAGCTTGAAGGTGTCTTCTCCTACCTTGTTCAGCCCTGGCTTCAATTTTAAGGAGCTCACGGTGTTCCTGCTAATTGACATAGAGCCTTGTGGATTGCAGTTACAATTAAGAGGGTTGATTTAATTGGGCAGGCAGCTTTTCCTGGCTCCTTAATGTACGTAATTGAATGTTTCTTGGATTTATGTATATAGTTCAGTCATACTATGACTAATTGTATAGGACATCCTTGCTGTATACCTGTTTGCTGTGGTCTAGCAGGAGGCACATGCAGTAACTATGGGTAATTCACAGCCTCCCTTGGCAGGCTTTTGCTCATGCTTCACTTTTTTATCATTAGAAAGTTGTGGGGTTTTATAGTTTCTCACCTTAAATTCTATTCCCACAGCACTAGTAGGGTATTTGATTGTTATCACTACCATAATTCGATACTGCATTTCCAATATTTGTGTCAGTTTGCTTTATGTTGTCAATACATGCTTGTATAATACCTTAAGAACCTGAGCAGGTTTGTGTGCCTGCAGAAGCAGGCAGGAAGATGGATTGCACTGTGCTTTTTTCCTACTGTTTTGTATTTGATGTGACTGGGGGGAAATGTCCAAATAGGTCCACATTTCCTTGTCCAAAGAAACTTCAGCACAATCCATAGGCAGCAGGACTTCTACATGTTTCATTTTCCAAAAACATCATCAAAAAAATCGCACCGGTTTTCAATTAGATAAGTTGTTGCGGAATTAGGTTGTCATGTTTTACATCACCTGAGCTGTTCAGCCTCTTTGATTCTTGTTACAGTGTAGATGAGAGTATCAGAATCCTGAACAGGATGCCTGGTTTTGTATCTTTGTAGTTACCCCAATGGGTTCAAGCAGCAATCAGCCTCAAGAAGTTGAAGAGGGCGAAGCGGGGTTTGCTCTGTTGTTTCCCAAAATTGATGGGGTGAAAATTCATACCTTCCATTTTTCTAAAGATGTGAAGAACAGGGTATTTGATGAAAGCAAATTTGCTGAAGCAGGTATGTCCTTTTTCTCTCCTTTACTTGGGCTTTTGTGAAGTGTTGTGCTACTCTTTGAGGTGCCAGTGTGGAGTTAGGTGTGGAAGCCACAGCTGCTGTGCTGGCTCTCAGAGCCCTGTGGCTCTGCAGGGCTGCAGCTGGGAATGGGGCATCCCTGTCCCTCCCAGTCTCTGGAGCAGTCAGGGTAACTTACCCTGAGTATCAGTCTCAGATACCTCAGTCACGTTCCAGGTGCAGCTGTTCAGAGAGAGTTGGTAGGTTTTAGGCAGCTTCTAATTGGTTAAAAATATTCAGTTAGGAATTATTCCTATCACTACAGTTTACAAATGAGTGAAAAGAATCACAGAATCAGTTGGGTTGGAAGAGACCTCTGAGATCATCAAGTCCAACCCTTGATCCAACCCCACTTTGATCACCAGCCCATGGCACTCAGTGCCACGTCCAGTCTCACATTAAAAACCTCCGGGGATGGTGAATCCACCCCCTCTCTGGGCAGCCCATTCCAGTGCCTGAGCACTCTCTCTGGAAAGAATTTCTTTCTGATATCCAACCTAAATCTCCCCTGGCAGAGCTTGAGCTCATACCGTCTTATCCTGCTGCTGGTTGTTTGGTAGAAGAGACCAACCCCCACCTGGCCACAACTTCCCTTCAGGCAGTTCCAGACAGTGCTGAGGTCCCCTCTGAGCCTCCTCTTCTCCAGCACAAACACCCCCAGCTCCCTCAGCCTCTCCCCACAGCACTTGTGCTCCCCTCCCTTCTCCAGCCTCGTTGCTCTTCTCTGGCCCCACTCCAGCCCCTCAATGTCTTTTCTCAACTGAGGGGCCCAGAACTGAACACAACACTCAAGGTGTGGCCTCCCCAGGGCAGAGTACAGGGGAAGGGTCACTGTCCTGGGCCTGCTGCCACACTGTTCCTGATCCAGGCCAGGATCCCATTGGCCTTCTTGGCCACCTGGGCACACACTGCTGGCTCATGTTCAGCCTCCTGTCAATCCAAAAACCTCCTGTCAATCCAAAGCCTCCTGTCAATCCAAAAGGAGCTACTTCTTCCCCAAAATAACTGCATTTATATCATAAATCAGGTGTTGCAGCAATGAAAGATAAAACAGAAGACAGCCTGTTTCAGTGAATATAGTTTATATCCTTAATGTTTTGTCCTCAGCAGAGTAGGTTATTTATGAAGAGTAATGCAATAAAGTTTTCTGGAGTCTTTTAGGAACCTGGGGGTTTCTGCCTTGGGATAGGCAGTTGGCTGAAGTGTGGAATTTATTTAATTTTCAGATAAAGCTGATGATTGCATTGTGGTTCTGAGTAACTTACATGCCTGGTTCTTACCTGTATAAGGACAATTAGAACTGCCAAGTAAAACTGAAGAGCTGTGGTAAAACTCACATGGTGTGGTAAAGGAGAGGAAAGCTGGAGGAAGCAAGTGCAGTCTTTCTTTTTCTTGAGAGGTTCTTTCCAGAAACTCTCCCTGAAGGGGGGAGTACAGCCCAGCTCCTGCCTGGGCAACTTGTGTCATCTTCCCAGGTGGAGCGATGGAAAGCCCTCACTAAAGGTGTGATGTATTATTGGAGGAGGGAGTAGGATGGTTGGTCTTCAGGGCCCAGGATGTAAAACTAAGAGGATCAGTGTTTGGGTCTGTTTGTAGGTCTGAAGAATAACCCAGATCTCCGTGTTGTTCTACTGTTTGGCTACAACTCCTGGAAATCTGGAGCTACTCGATTTCTTCATCAAATAGTCAATCCACTGAATGAGAAAAGTATCATCCTGGCTGGGGGACAAGTGGAGAGCTTTACATCACTGACCTCTGAGAAGTAGGTATCTTTTTCAAGGTAAATGATAAAAAATATTTAAAATGGGAGAAGCACTGCAGATCCACAGCCTTCTAGTCATATTAGAAATGCCCATTAACAGTAGTAAAATGATAATTTCTTTAAGAGAAAAATATCACAACTGCTACAGTGTGATGTAGCCAGAAAAGCTGGAAGTTTTGTATGGCTGTGTTAGCAACTGGAGTTTGGAAACCCAGCTAGGAGACACCCACTGAGAAGATTTCCAGCTTCGGATACCCTGTTTGTGTTTCTTGCAGTCAGTGTTTAATCTCTGTGGGTCTGCAGATAAATGATTGCCCACTGTGACATGGACCATGTTGTGCCTCCATTGGGCTCACAGCTCAGAGCAGGAGCTGCACACCCAGGCAGGGCTGTGCCCCAGGAGCTGCCCTGCTGGAGGACGTGCCACTCCCAGGACAGGGCTAGGTCTGCTCCAGCTCACAGCCCTTCCCTGGGCTGGGACCTTGTGGGTCAGAGCTGGGCTCGGTTGCTCCAGCTGCTCTGCTGCACAGAGAGAGAGCTCTTTGTGCCCATGATGTGCTGGTGTATCCTCACTTGGAGCATCCTGTTGTGTGGAGCACCGTGCAGGCAGTGCCCACAGGCTTCTCTTGCCACTCCAGGTCTGAAGTCCATCCTAATTCCAACATCCTGGCTGTGGGTGGTGCCAGGACACCGGGCTGTGCCATTTGGTGCTGGAGTCCATCCTGATCCCCCCCATCCCGACTGTGGGTGGTGTCAGGAGTGCTGGGCTGTGCCTGTTGGTGCTGGAGTCCATCCTGATCCCCCACATCCTGACTGTGAGTGGTGCCAGGAGTGCTGGGCTGTGCCTGTTGGCACTGGAGTCCATCCTGATGCCCCCATCCTGGCTGTGGGTGGTGTCAGGACACCAGGGTGTGCCGTTTGGCGCTGGAGTCCATCCTGATGCCCCCATCCTGGCTGTGGGTGGTGTCAGGACACCGGGCTGTGCCATTTGGTGCTGGAGTCCATCCTGATGCCACCATCCTGGCTGTGGGTGGTGCCAGGAGCGCTCGGCTGTGCTGTTTGGTGCTGCAGCTGGCTGGGCTGGCAGTGCTGTGCCCGGCAGGCTCCCTAACCAATGCCTTTGCCTTGCAGTGGGCAGGCCCAGCCTGGGGACGCCTGTGGCGTGGTGGGGTTGGCCTTCAGCGGGCCGCAGATCCAGAGTGCCACCGTCCTGCTGGACCAGGACGTGGCCGACGAGCGGACGGCGGAAGCGGCCATGCAGCGCCTCAAGGCCGCCAACATCCCCGAGCACAACAGCCTGGGCTTCATGTTCGCCTGCGTGGGCAGGGGGTACCGGCACTACAAAACCAAGAGGAACATGGAAGCAGATGCATTCAGGAAGTTTTTTCCGAATGTGCCCCTCTTTGGCTTTTTTGGACATGGGGAAATAGGATGTGATCGAATAGTCACTGGCAATTTCGTATTAAGAGAATGTAATGACATCAAGGATGACCTGCTTCATGGTTACACCACCGTTATGACTCTGATTCATTTTGGTTCAACTAAAGCAAACCAAGCATAAGTGAGGTTTAATGCTTCAGTGAGCTGTTTGTTTGGTAACAGAGAGCTGGGAAGTCTGAAGGAGTGGACATCTTGCAGGCAAAGCCCCTTCCAAAACCTAAACATCATTTTGGTAATATTACTGAATCTTGTAGTTGCAGTAGAGTTTATTATCTGCAAGAAAGCCTTGCATTTTGTGTAATCTCCTGTACACATCAGAATTGCAGGAAATTACAGTTGAAGAAAGCAGTTGAAGAAAGCCTCTTTCTTCCCAAATGAGAATGGTTTGAACAAATCATAGAATATACTGAGTTGGAAGGGATCCATCAGGATCTTCGAGTCCAGTTCCTGGCCCTGCACAGGACATCTCTAAGAGTCACACCAACCATGTGCCTGAGAGCATTGTCCAAATGCTTCTTGAACTCAGACAGGCTTGGTGCTGTGACCACTGCTCTGGGGAGCCTATTCCAGTGTCTAACCACTCTCTGGGTGAAAAACCTTTTCCTGATATCCAACCTTAGCCTCCCCTGACTTGGCTTCATGCTGTTTCCTCAAGTCCTGTCACAGTCACAAGAGTGAAGAGGTCAGAACCTGCCCCTCGGGAGGATGTTGAAGACTCCAGTGAGGTCTGAGCTCAGTCTCCTTCAGGCTGGACACAGCAAGTGCCCTAAGCTGCTCCTCACACTCTTCCCCTCGAGGCCCTTCCCCTTCACAGCCCTCCTTTGGATGCTCTGGAGCAGCTCAATCTCTCCCTTCCATTGTGTCCCCCCAAACTGCCCCCCCCCTGCAGGTGGGGCTGCCCCAGGGCAGAGCAGAGGGGACAATGCCCCCTCACCCAGCAATGCTGGACCTGATGCCCCCAGGTGCATTTCTGCAGCTGCTCTTCAGCTTCTCCTTGCCCAGCTGTGCCCACAGCCGGGGCTGCCTGTGCCCGGGGCAGAGTCCAGCCCGTGCCCTGCCCCTGGTGGGTGCCCAGCTCTGGCTGTCCAGGTGTCTCTGTGGGGCCTCCCTGCCCTTGGGGGAGGTGACAGCTCCTCCCAGTCAGTGTTGTCAGCAAACGCAAACACCAACATGCAGAAAGGAACTGAACTTCCATGTGCTGTTTGTGTATGTAAAGCAGTCCAGGAAAGCTACTGATGCATTAAATTCACCATTTCATTACTAGAGAGATGTACAACCTTCCCAGAGTCCTATGTACAAAACTGAATGGTTTTATTAGATAAAATGAATGAAAATCTTTAGAGAAAAGTAACAAAGTGCTCATTAAATAAAAATGAAAGTACATCAAAATACTTTGCCCTCTGTTACAGAACTGGAAGGCTCTGATTTAAAGAGATGGTGCCCAGCTGCAAGTTCAGCTTGGCCCACCACTTTGAACTGAACTGCAGTTGTCTCAACTGTCTGGTGTAGAATGTAGTGGTGTTTTTTGTTTTTGCATTCTCTTATAGCTTAATTACAAACTTGTCAATCCAGAGTGCTAAAAAAATAAGGCTACCTTGTGTCTTTTAAGTTTCTTTAAAAAATTTTTTGCTCTTTCATTTAGAATTTTGGGGCACACAGGATCTGGCTATATTTATAGAGAGACCTTAAACAAGACTTGTGGTTTTGCATGTTTTCCCTTTGCTTTTACATCAGTCACCTGTTTTGATTGCTGCAGCTGACATGCAGAATTGTTCAAGTAAATTCAGCATAGTCTCAGTATAGCTAATGATATATTTGCTGCCTCTTTTCCCCTCCCCTTTATTTTCACTAGTAATAGAATGACAAGAAAAGGATTAGTTTTGTACCATTTCACCAGACTTGTAAATGCCAAATCAGCCAACTGGCCCGTTTTCAGTGTAGTAAAAATACTTAGCTGTGTGTTGTACAACAAAATAACATTTTTTGCTTTAACTGTACCAAGCAGGACTTCAGTTGGCAGCTTTTGCCTGTGTCTAGTTAAAACTTTTCCTGAACTTGGCCTAACGAGTAAGGTAGAGTTGTATCAGTTCTGAGAGTTACTGTTGTTTCAGATTGTGCTGAGCACAGCCAGCACTTTCCCATGACTGTGTTGATGGTGAGTTTTTAATTAGAATACAGGCTGAGCTGTGAACTCCCAGTGCCCTCTGTGGATGGGAGATCAGTGAGTGTGGGTGTGCCTGGGACAACGTTCAGTTACTGCATTGAGAGGGAAAAGCATCTGTCAGTGGAGGAGGGTTGAATTTGCAGAGAAGCCCCGCGGTGGGAGGTGGCTCCAGGGTTTGTCACCGTAACCAGAGCGGCCTGTGGAGCCCTTGGTGCCTGCAGAGGCTCGTGTTGAACAGCAGGGAAGGGAAGTGTTTCCTTTCTGTAACTCGGATGGGATTCCTGGAGCTGTCACCACATGGACGTGGAGCTGTTTGCTGTGGGAGCAGCTGCAGTGGGATCAGCCACAGACCTGGGGACAGGGCAGGTGTGTCCAGAGGTGCCTGGTGCTGGTGAGCTCCGATGATGGTGCAGCTGAACCAGAGCCAGAACCAGAGGGTGGTCTGAAGGGGTTGGTCATCAGCAGGTCCTGGAGCTGAGGGAGCTTCTGAGGCAAACACAGCACAGGTGAGATGAGATGAGATGAGATGAGATGGTGGGGGTGACCCCAAGAGCTGCACCAGAGTCCAGGAATCCTCTTTGCACCCTGAGGGTGGGGAGGAGCCCAAGGGACGCCAGAACACACCCATGCTGAGCCACTACACTCTCCCAGACTGCATCACGCTCTTTATGTGACAGGGAAGTGATGTTAGTGACAAAATGCAACATCTGTGATTAAAGTGTTTTGTTGCTGTCCAAATTCATTTGGTCTCCATGCTGTCATTTGCTCTTCAGCCACAACTACTCCTGAGGGGAAACCAAAATGTATTTACTTTAAAGGTGCATGTACCAAAAGGCAGAGCTCGTTCTTAATTGAGAGAAGGTTTTGCAGTGCCAGAGTTTATACCTCTGTCACTCACAAGAGTAACAACCACGAGGTTTTAAAGTCAGCAAAGTTAGTTAGATGAGCATTCAGCTACTGAGGCAAATGTGGATAGCAAAGAGATACCTGAAGGTAAAGTTTATCTGCAGTTACAGTGCTGTTGGTATTACATTCCAAGAGAACAGAATTCCCAAGTGACCACAACTGGATTTGGGGTTTGTTACTAAAAAGAAAAAAACCTGCACAGTCACAAGACCTGCAGGGAGCAGTGACAGATTTGCTGATGAAAACTTAAAGCATTGGTTTTGCCCATCTTTTGAACATGAGTAATGTTTTGCTGCACATTTGCTCCTAATGCATCATTTAGTTAACTGATCTGTAGGTCTCAAAAATACAAAAAATAATAGGCAAGCAGTGTGATGTATAAGCTCATACTTGCGCAACCAAAACAGCAACTGCCAAACATAAAGCTATTTCTGTAAATTTGATTTTAAAGTTACTATCCAAAGTCTCCTTTTTATAGGATGTTTCTGTAATATATAATTCCAAGAAAACGAGAATAATTTGATAAAGAGGAGCCAAATTACTAAGAAAAAAATGACTAGGTAGTTACATGTGATTCTAAAATTTTTAGTTAAAAGTTACCTCAAAACTCACTCAGTGTCATTACCTCCTCTTAGTTTCTATTTTTCTTTCTAAATATGGAGAACTTTTCTCCTAGAAGCCACTCTGTGGTGGTGGTTCTTTGCTTTCATATCAGACAGTAACTCTGGCATTGCCCCAAGTTTTCTGAATGCCTCGTTTCGCCCAGCGAGAGAACCCAAAAAAACATTTGTCATTCAATGCTTACTGCTATTTTACTGTGGAATGATACAGAAAAATAACATTTGACATCTAAAGCCTGTATAGTTAGAAGTTACAAAGACAGTAAATGTCCAGTTCAGTCATCTCTCACAGGATCTTCTGTTGCTGAGTCCCTTTCCCACCCACGGGCAGACTCAGCAGAGGCTGTTTCAGGGCTCAGCTGAGCCACAGGCTCGAAGGTGAGCAGGGAGGGAACCCAAACTCGCTCCTGGGGGCTGAGCCTTGTCCTGCCCCATTGCTGGGGGTCAGACCAGCCCAGGTTCAGACCCTGCTCTGCCAGCAGCACCTCAGGGCAGGGCAGGGGGTTTGTCTGAACAGAACAAGGAGCTACAGTGAGAAACTGGAAAATCGAAGGAAATGCCTAAGATGGGCTTGGATTATTTGGAAGTGAGATCAGCTGGACCCTTAGTTGGAATTACTAGCTGAGAAACAGCTAATTGGAACTTTTTTCCAAGTGCCTTGATAATGTAAGAGAAAAGAAAATATCCCCAAATCACTGGAATTTGTCCTTTTAAAATACTTTTTAAAAAAATAATAAATAAATTTTTAAAATATATAAATTCTCCTCATTACATCTCACAGGTAGATCTTCACTGAGATTAGCAGGGAGCACAAAATTCTCAAAATAAATGTTTCAGTGAGTCACATCAGTGACAGTGGCAGGTCAGGTCACCTTTCCACGATACATTTTCACAGCTATAAGAATTGGAAGCAGCTATTTTTAAAATAAGCTCATCTTAGCTGAGTTGTCAGTATGGCAACACTGAGGGCAAACACTAAGCCCCTAAAAAGAGTAACTCTGAGAATCTCCAGAACTGGTGAAAATTACTGAATGGTTTGAAACAGCAGCAAATTCTGTGATGGAGAATGTACAACATAGATCCAAATTTCCCAGCCCTGTTAGAAAATGCCACCAGTGGATGCTCAGATACATTTTTACTGTCCATCATTTGCTTACACAAAGTTTTAGTTGAAATATCATTTCTTGCATTGAGAGAATAATTTGAAAGCAGTTTCTTTAATGTCCACTGAAAAAGAACATTCAAATGTTACACAGACAGATGTGCATTGATTGACAAGTGTTAAAATATTGGTTGTAGCTTTAATTTGGGGGCTGAAAACAGCAACATCTTCCTGTTATTTCAGATTCTGCAGCTGTAGGTTGTATTGACATGCCCTTATCTCCCTCTGGAAATATTTCTGGTGAGGGGTTTGGGCAGGATCAGCCCCAGAGCTGGAGCTGAGCACCAGCCTGGCTGCTGCCATGGGACAAAATCTGTGTTTGAGACTCTGCATCACAAAACTCATCTCTTGCCTCACACAGAGATTGTGCTGAACAGGTCACAGACAAAGGAGAGCAAGAACACACTTTGGATAAGCATAAGGAGATAATGTTACAGAGAAGAGTGAAGAAGGTTTGGGCTTGGGGGGTTTTTAGCACCTTTGGGCATACACAGGTTTAGGGTTCTTTTCTTTGCTCATTTTCCCCCAAAGTGCAGGAAATACTGCAGTACTTTATTGAAAGAAGCCCTTTTTTCACTGATCTTAACCACAAAAACAACTAATTTATGTCTGGATTCTTTTGATTCTTCTGTGTGATCTGAGATACAGGAATATTCCATCTCTTCAGTATAATGTGAACAAAAGGCATTATAACTGAGAGGCACAGAGAACACCTGCATCCTGGTAACCTAAAGAACATTGCCAGAGAATCACAACACAATTTAGTTCCAGTTTTTTCCCCGAACTTATAGTGATGAATCTTCATGACTATCCTCAGGTTTGAATATAGTCATGGTAAAAATGAAAGTAAATGAAAGCTGTTTTTCAACTCATCCACAGTCTTTTCAGTTTTTACTGGAAATAGCTTGATGTGAAAAGATGATAAATACCAAAGGAGCATAATTGAGGGGGTTGTTTTGGTTTCTGATACAGAAGAGTTGGGTGTCCCACGTTAAAGGGAGCTAAAGCTCTGCCTCTCCCTGGCACTGCCTTCTAGTTCCACGTCTCCTGATACAGAATTTGCTGAACACTGAGCAGGAATTCCAGTGAGCTCCCTGCTTTCTTGTCCTGCCTGGACTGTTTGGGAGCTCCTTGTCAGATCAATCACAATAAAAACCAATGGCACAGGCACCATTTTTATTGTGGTAAATTCTTTCCCGAATTTCTTCCTGCGTTTCCATTTTCAGACAACTGAGTCACACAATCAGAGCCCTTTTACAGCTCTTCAAGAATGCAGGGCCAGAAGGAGAAGGTTTTCTTTCAGTACATTTTGAACGGGTTGCACAGCATTGAAGGTACCTTTAAAATGGGAAGTGTTACCAAATGGACTTTCTGTTGCTCTTTCTGCTTAATATTGAAAATTATAAATCAAAAGACTAGCACAGAGAAATCCTCTTGTTTTCATTGAAAGCCATTTCACTTTCTCCTTTAACTGTACTTTGCTCCAGTGTTTGTTTGAGCTGCCACTGAAGAACAATTACTTACTGTAACATATAAGCAACCTCTTACTTAGGTCTATAAGGAGATTTCCTGCTAACAGTGCCAGTTTGTTCTGCAAGTGATCAAAGGTTTTTGCAGCACATTATGAAGAGACTTTTACTACAAGATTCTGAAAGGAAAACATCATCCTCAGGTAGAAGGAAAATTTTGGCAAAACCATAAAGTTTGCAGTTTCCTAGGAAATTAGTCTTTTCCACTTTTCCTCTCTCCATAACCTTCCAGCTGGTGGAATTTTAAAGACATGAGATCTTCTGTTTCATGAAATGGGAGGCAAATGGACAAGAGAGCCCTTATTACTGACCCCTCCCTAAACACATAACCTTACACTCCAGTGACTCCACCCACAAGATCTGATCCATTGAACTGGTGTTCCTTCAGCTTTATTGCTCAGAGCACCACTGCCTTAATTCTGTCAGCAGGCATTGCCCAGCGTGCTGCACTGTTTTATTGCATTACACAGTGTTGGCTTCCCTCTACTCTCTGTGGCATTTGACCCTCTTACAGTGAATTTGTAGCCTGCTCTCATTTTGATCTGAACATCACAGTCCCAATGGTCGTGAACTGCAGTAATCAATGTTAGAAGCTGAAATGTTCTCAGGTGCAAAGGGTTTGAGGCACTCTGAGTTGCTGTAGCATTTCCTTCACAGGTAACACTGGTTCATAAATCAGCTTGTTTGCATTTAAACATGGGTTTGGTTTATGCAGCCTCACTTTTTGTACAAATTGTTTCCCAAACAACACAAACCAGCTCAGTAACAGTGAATAAACTATTCCATATCTGTGGACAAAGCTGGGTGGATTCTAAGAGTTTATACAGTATGTCCCAGTTACAGTAGCCAGGGCCAATTTATCCCTGTGTGGGTGTGACCAAAGCTGTGCATTCTACACCCTCTATCCCATTTCCCAGCAACTGGTAACAAGGGACCATTGGCAGCAGCTGCCCAGGGCACACCTGACCCCTCAGCATGCAAGCTGGCTGGGAAAGAAGCCTGGGAGAGAAGCTGGGAGAACTCCCCTCTGGGGAGTCCTTGGCACCTCCACACCCACCTGAGGGCTCAGCTCTGTTCATGGGCCAGCAACCATTCCAAAATCCCCCCTGACTCCCAGAGTCAGATCCCCCAGTGTGCAACTCCCTGCCCTGGGGGAGGGACTGGGGGCTCCCACCTGCACCTGAGGGGAGAGAATCTTGGGGTTTGGGGACTTCTGGGACCACTCAATGGATCCAGAGGAGAAGCAGAACCTGGACAGGAGGAGCCCACCACTCTCCACCAGACTGTGACATCATCTGCACCAACAGGTTTTCCCCTCAATTTACTTTGGACTTGGGGGAACCACATGGGGCTCAGCACAGGGGCCCCTTTGTGTTTGTGCCCCAGGGGGCTGGGTTATACTGCTGGTTTTGTGGTTAAAACCAGGTTTTTTTCTGTATCATTGTATTTATTGTAATCATTTTATTAAATTGTAACTCTGACTTCTAATCTCTCTTGATTTGGGTTCCTTCCTCCCTCCAGTTTACCTTTAAACCAGCACACAGGACAACTTCAGTCCATTTATTTCTTACATCTTCTATGAATATCTCCTTCCTGAATTTCCACTTAAGATGGCCACAAGCCTTTCCCTTCTTCAGTGGGGACAGCACCTCAGCCTGTGAGTGCCTGGGGATCAGTACCATACAGGGGTTATCCAGCAGCAACCTCTCTGATTAGTTTTTACTGAGGCTGTGCAGAGTTCAGGTGACTCTGGTTCTGATGTAGTTCTCAGTACTGCCACACACCTCCTGAGCTCTCTGTACAACAGTGGCATGTCCCTGTGTGATGAAAAATCACTTTTTCCTAGCCTTTAAAGCAATATTACAGCTTTCTTTAGCTTATCTGCTAAAGATTTGAAGTCCAGAAAATAAAATATAAGATTGGTTAATTTGGGGAGAAAGTGATCTTTCAGTGCTTTATATAACTTCATCTCTGGGTCAGGTCCTCTATTTGATTTGATGCCCTCAGATTGTCCCTTCAGATGCTGAGCATTAACTTGCACTCTGACTTCCCTGAGATGAGTCCTCAGAAGGTAATGAATTTTTCTGGTTTGTGTTCCAGCAGTTATTGCAACACAGGTTTCTCTCTGACTTCTCCCCTCACCCACTGCAGCAGCACAGCTTTGCCTCTCTCTGCCCCTGCACTGCCAGAAGGACACGCTGGGTTTGTGGCACCAGGACACGCAGTAACACCCCAGGAACAGGAGCTTATTCACCCTTTTCTTTGCACCTCTGGTTTTACACACCTCCAGATTGTTTCCTTCAGAGAGAAGAAATCTCTCTTCTGCATTTTCTCTCCTCTCAATTCATGAAGTTTTCTCAGTTGATCTTCTCCTCAAAACAACCTTATAACTCCCATATAATGACCTGCTGGGTAATGTGCAGTTATGGAAACAGCTGATTTTTGCTGGTTTCAACCCCCAGTGCTGGAAATAACTTGACAGGGAACTTGCTCAGCTCACATTTTCTATGCCTCTGACTGACCAGACATTCTCTTTGTGTTGTGAAAGCAAACAGACACATGGACCATGTCATTTGGCCTCTCTTTGTCTGAGTAAGAGAATCCTGTAAGGCACCAGACTGTGATACACGACCTACTGGTGTGATGAACAAATGTTATGTGAATAAGAGAAAGAAATCTTTAGAGGGCAGCACTTTTTCAGCCAAGACACCTGTCTGGATATTTTGTGTCAGGAATTTGACCTGATGAGTAACATTCCTGACTTCTGCTACCTGAAATATTTAAGGTGAGGTTTAAACTGCCCTCAGTAGTGAGAGCTTCAGAAGAAAGCAAGACAAAAATAAACCCACCAAGGAAATGTCTGTCTTAGTATTAGGGATGTTCACCAACCACAGGATGAATTCTCTGCCTACTGAACTTCTTTTAACCATTACCTACCTCTTACTGTGTTCTTTTAACTTAAATTCAAACTGTGGCCAGTACACCAGCAGTGCTGCCTCATCCTCATGTTGTCTTACAACTTAATTTAAAAAAAAAATTAAAAAGTCAGTCTTAGCAGGGAAAAAGGTACATTTTCCCCTACATCTGGTAAAGGTTTCTGACATAAGCCAAATGCTGGACATGTATCACAAGTACAAAGTTTGACACTATTGACAGTACTCAGCTTCTGTGGGACATTCCTGTGAAAAACAAAATTCCCTACCAAAAAATCCACAGTATTACATCATGCTAAAACCCTGTGATTGCCTCATATTCTCTGTGCAGTGGAGAAAAAAAAAGGGATGTATTTTATATATTTCCATGTAGTAAACCCCAAAATTCTCATGCATCTACCTGTGCATGACTGAAAAGAGTAACTTGTCATAAGAAAACCTCACAAAATTCAAACATAAATTATAGTGATTTCTGTATAATTGATACACCTTTAAAAATACAGACAAACTCCATGAAGTGCAACTGTTTATCTCTTAGTGGCAGTTTTCTCCAACACATGAGTTTCCTATTTCAATCTGCTTTCTTCTTTCATCTTCCTTACCACTTCATCCTCTACAACTGGGACTCTCAGGGTTGCTCTGCAAGTTCTTTTCCCACCATTCTTCCCCTCTCATGTTTTATGCTGTTGTTATTTCTGGAAAATAAAAACCACACTTCCTTTTAATTAAGGCAAACTTCCTCCTGCACTTTGCTTGTGGAGTCCAGTCATTTAACTTGAAATTGTACTCACTGTTGCAGCCACTGCTGCTTGTAGTGTCAGCCAGGTTGGCACCACACTCTGCAGAACTTGTCCTGGGAAGGGAAACTTTCCTGACCAAAAGAAACAAAAACCAGACAACAGAGACAGGAAAAAAATACAGAGTGAAAAAGCTGAGACAAATTAATTGAATTATTGTCCTGGTTCACCAACTGAGACCACTGTGTGGGTGTGACCAAAGCTGTGCGTTCTAAACCCTCTATGCCATTTCCCAGGAACTGGTAACAATGGACCCTTGGCAGCAGCTGCCCAGGGCACACCTGACCCCTCAGCATGCAAGCTGGCTGGGAAAGAAGCCTGGGAGAGGAGCTGGGAGAACTCCCCTCTGGGGAGTCCTTGGCACCTCCACACCCACCTGAGGGCTCAGCTCTGCTCAGGGGCCAGCAACCATTCCAAAATCCCCCCTGACTCCCAGAGTCAGATCCCCCAGTGTGGAACTCCCTGCCCTGGGGGAGGCACTGGGGGCTCCCACCTGCACCTGAGGGGAGAGAATCTTGGGGTCTGGGCATTTCTGGGACCACTCATTGGATCTAGAGGAGGAGCAGAACCTGGACAGGAGGAGCCCACCACTCTCCACCAGACTGTGCCATCATCTGCACCAACAGCTTTGTCCCTTCCTTTTCCTTTGGACTCGGGGGAACCACGTGGGGCTCAGCACAGGGGCCACCAAACCCCATTGTGTTTGTGCCCCAGGGGGCTGGGTTACACTGCTGGGGTTTGTGGGTTAAACCAATTTCTCTTTGTATCATTGCATTTATTGTAGTCTTTTTATTAAATTGTAACTCTGACTTGTGATCTCTTTTGTGCTGGGTTTGTTTCTCCTGCTGGTTTACCTTTAAACCTGCACAATTGTGTCCATTAAAAAGAAGTGACATGACTCTTCTGCAATTACTTTCTAATTAATACTCAGTGTTTGTGAGAAGCATGTGCTGGAGGGAGCAGAACAGAGATCAGAGGCCAGTCCAGCACTCAGAACTACATCACTTCTCTCCTAAAGTTAATGTTCCTGTTTGTCTGATTTCTCAGGTCTTTATTTAAGCAATCAGTACACAGCACAAAATTATTTAATTATTACTTCTCTTAGTGTTTGAAAATTATGTTAAACTCTCCACACTTTGTTGAGGAGAAACAAATCTTGTAAATAGAACTAATCTCTTGCTACCTTGTTCCCTTTCTTTTAATAGTAATCAGACATCTGCTCTCTTGAGAAGAGTCATGAGCTGTTCTCTGTCCAGTTTGTGTCCTGTGGTGATGGAACTCCTCCACAAAGTCTGTTGTCTTGGACAGCTTAAGTGGCTTTATTCCTAGACCCTGTTGTTTTGGCTGGCTGAGTTCCTGTTCATCAACATTACACTTACCTTACACATAATTTGGCATTTCAACATGGACTTAGAATGAAATACAGAAAGGAATTGCAGATTTACGTTAGTTTTTTCTTGGGTTT
Source organism: Sakesphorus luctuosus (assembly GCA_013396695.1). Classification (NCBI taxonomy): domain Eukaryota; kingdom Metazoa; phylum Chordata; class Aves; order Passeriformes; family Thamnophilidae; genus Sakesphorus; species Sakesphorus luctuosus. Next base: position 214,315 of record VWZD01004827.1, read on the forward strand.
GTTTTATTCCTCTTAGCTCTGTGTGTGGCACTGAGGCTTCTGTATTGCTTTTAAATATCAGCTGGTTTATGTGCCACCTCTACTCCTTCCTCATCCTCCTTGCAGTCCCTCTGGTACAAAATGTTTCTGGAGGAAGAAGGACAGATGGACGTGGTCTGACAGGTGAATTGCTGGAAGCCAAATGTGACGTTTGTTATCAGTACCAGAGTTATGGCAGGATTTTTGCAGACTTTCCTGGTTTGCCAATGTCAGGAGGACAGGCTTTATCAGTGCTGGGTTTTGGGGGGTGTTTGAGTCGGAGTGGAGAGCACCCAGGTCTGGATTTGCTCTCCCTCCATGCACTCTGCAGACTGGGAAAAATCATCAGCTGGTAGGAATGTGATGGCTCAGCTAAATGGAAAAGGAGAATCAGTTCCCACTGCTCACCCAGAGCAGCCCTGTTCTTCCACCATTAGTTAGGACTTAGTTTGCTAAGCAGAGCAATGAAATCCTTTCTCTCCACCCTTGTGTGGCTGAATGGATTTGTTTCAAGGGAGCATTAAATGCACTTGCACAAACCTGGTCCTCAAATCTGCCCCAAGGAGCCTCAGAGAAAGACAACTTGGAAAGGAAGGGAGGTACAAGTGATGATACAAACAAAAAAAATAGAACAAACTAGATTTCCTAAATTTTAAAATATTTGATGTGTAATTTTAGGGATTCTGTTTCCTTGTCCTAAACCTCAATCAGTATCTCCTCTTCTGCATCCCTCCAGATTGCATTGCTGTTTATACTAAACCCCACCAGAACCCTGTGCTGAAGGGGCCATGGAAATGCTTCAGAACACACAATATCAGGGCAAAACTTTCTGCTTTTTGATTGTGGATCAAACATTTTTGTTAATGAAGTGTAACAGTGGAAACTTGATAGCACAGTATTTTCCCTAACATTTTAAACTTGATATATACTGTCAAAAGGACAAGTCAAAGATGATACAAACTCTCAGCTAACCCTTGTAAGCCTCACTTCCACCCTCTTCTAAAATGTAAGGATACAGGTGATAGATAAAATGTAAGGAAAAAAAACTATATTAAAGACAGCTGCTAGCACTAATCCTCATTCATACACAAATGCTTAGAATGAAATTGTAATTCTGACTTTGCTCTCTTGCCCCACATTGGGCACCAAAAGATGTGCTGGTTTAAAGGTAAACCAGCAGGAGAAATGAACCCAAGTCAAGAGAGATTACAAGGCAGAGTTACAACTTAATAAAAATACTACAATAAATACAAAGATACAGAGAAATTTTTTTTTACCCACAAAAATAGATGTATAACACAGCCCTCTGGAGCATGAACAGAATGGGGTTCATTGGCCCCTGGGCTGAGCCCCACATGGGCCCACTAAATGCAGAAGAAAAGAAAAGGAAAACCTGTTGGTGCAGATGATGTCCCAGTCTGGTGGAGAGTGGTGGGCTCCTCCTGTCCAGGTTCTGCTCCTCTTCTGGATCCAATGAGTGGTCCCAGAAGTGCCCAAACCCCAAGATTCTCTCCCCTCAGGTGCAGGTGGGAGCCCCCAGTGCCTCCCCCAGGGCAGGGAGTTCCACACTGGGGGATCTGACTCTGGGAGTCAGGGGGGATTTTGGAATGGTTGCTGGCCCCTGAGCAGAGCTGAGCCCTCAGGTGGATGTGGAGGTGCCAAGGACTCCCCAGAGGGGAGTTCTCCCAGCTGAGTCACTGGTGTGAAGACAGGAACACTCTCCTGTCTCCCAGGGTTCTTTCCCAGCCAGGTTCCAGCCTGAGGGCTCAGCTGTGCCCAGGGCAGCTGCTGCCAACAATTTATTATCAACAGTTCATGAGAAATGCCACAGAGGGTGTAGAAGGCACAGTGTTGGTCACACCCACACAGTGATAAACTGCTCCTGGCCACAGTAATCATGACAAGCTGAAAAGAGGGGAGTAGATCAAAGTATCCACTTGAGACTCCTCATACGTTGATCATTTCAGTCAAGACATAAGAACTTGCAGATGTAAAGTGTTTCTTTTAGAGAAGGGTTCTCTAGCAGATGATTGTCCCACATCAGCCTCAGAGGTGTAATGGTAAGACAAGACAATTTTGAGCCAGTGAGGTTCTTTTATCTGTGCTAAAGATGATAATGATCCTATGAGATTCCCAAGCTCCTCTGGTGCTTGGGAATGGTGATGGGTTCAGGGGCAATGTGTTAAGATGGAGTCGTTGCCCCTGTTATTTTTCTAATAAAGAGGCACTACTACTGCCAGTTAGTTCAACTTTGAGTAAGGAGTAGTTGAGGTCCATCTTCCAACTGTCTACAAAAGAACTGGCACAGACCCGTCATTGCTGTTGCTCTAAGATTCTGTAGTTTGACCCTGAAACTCAGTAGGTCGTGTCTCCAGCTTTCCCCTAATTTTACTGTGTGCAAGAGGAAAGGATCTTGTAACACATTACTCTCTGAAGACTTCTTTCCTCTTCTCAGAGACAACTTTATTTCTAAAGAAATACTGTCTGTATGAGACTTGAATGAATTTTTCCTAAGTTAGTTAAAGCTGTATTCCATTCTAACAACTTTTTACTAATCTGCAAATGTTCTTTAGGGAACAATTGCTGTGGTATTTCATGGCTAAGCAGGATTAATTTAACTAAAATTACCAAGTGCGGGGTATCCTTTACAACAAGGGGGGTTTTATACAAACTGTCTTATCAAATGCTCTCTATCTCTTCTAAATACACTCAGCTGTGGGGGAAACTGGCATTCAGTGGGTTTCCATGACAGCAGCTGAGGTAAAAGCAGACCAGCTCTTCCAACGGTCACTCATTGAAAGGCACTGATCACAGAGGCAGATTTGGCAATGTGATTATGGGAGAGCAAAGACCAGGACTGCAAGAACCTTTGGTTATCATAACCAAGGAGAAATGCAGTACAGGAGAAAGGGGGAGAGGCTGCAAGTCTGTGATGGCCAAGAATTACAGGGGCCCCTGTAAAGGTATGAACACATATTAATGGTATGTGACAAAATGAGCTCTTACAAAAAGGGCTGTACTCTAAAAACAAAGAAGGGACCCAGGAGGTTGACTTGACTTGCATTATAAATGCAGAGAGTAAGTGAAGACAGTAAGTTTGGTTGTGTAAGTTTGGTTGTGTTTTCAGTCCAAGTCCTGATATGCCTCAAATGCTGCCAAAACCAAACCTGCAGCACCTGCTGTTTGGCATTGACATTTTTCTGCTGCTCAAACATGGATCATCCTGGACAAATGAGTTAGCCCTCTCTTTTGTTCTAAGTGTTACTTAGTAAACGTCTACCTGGGATTCTTCTTCAAGTTCATTCTTCCCTTAGTTTTCCTTTTTAGATCAGCAGCTGCAGAGGAATTTGGAGCTAATGGCACCAGTTCAGTGGGAACAGTTTTTGATCCCTAAGCCCCGCATTGATTTGTTTCTACTTCTCAATCTCTGGACAGCATAAGGACAACATAAAGTTCAAAATGTGAGCACTAACTCTGTGCAGACTGTAGATCTCAGACACGGGTGTGCTGCCTGTGCTTTCTTCACAGCAACTGGAAGTAGCAGCTTTAGAAAAGACACTGAGACAACTACAAGCCAGGGAGTAAAATATTCCAAGCAACAAGCTGAGACATCCACATTCATTATGTTGAATAACCATACGACTTTATGGATAATTCATTACATGCTTTTACATTCAAATAATTAGTACATGATTACCAGAAGAGATTTCTACTTGATTAAACAGCTCCAGCCTTATGAAGCACTTTTACCTGCAAAGGAAGTAGAATGTTCCAATGACAAGAACTCCCAGAAGAAGAAGTGAAGCCAAGAAAGCTGCAAACAGGTCACCTTTGGTTTGGGATTTGATGCTGGGCAGCAAAACTTCCTCACAACGAGCTCCTGTGTAATTCTCAATACACCTGGAAACCAAGTTGGATTTGGATTAGATGGTAACTTGGCATCTAATATGAAAAGCACAAAGGCTTCTTTTACTCCTAAAGCTGGGAGAAAACTTGTTATGACATAATTCAAAGTTTATATTTGCTTCACAGCAACTTTTCTCACGTAATTTCCTCTCACCTCATCCTTCCAGAACAAAGGGAATTGGGCACATTGGGCATCAAGTCTGATCCATGCTGTTTTCATATATGTAATATATTCATTACTGACAGATTGAATTAATTAAATCTACTCCTTGAGTGGTAACTGTGCCATCCCACTGGGTCTCACACAGCAGCCATGCTTTCTTCCCCCCCTTCCATGGAACTTTATGGCTTCCTCTGTTGAAGGGCTCTCAGGTAAACAGAGCCAGGAAATGGGAATTCGTTGACACACAGGACACCTTAAATTGCAAATTAGTTTATGCAATGTAATAATTCATCCCAGAATGTGTTCCATGCTTGGTGAATAACCCCCTCTTGGAGAGACCAAGGCAAGTCTTCTCTACTGTGCTTATTTTATGTATTGAGCTTCTGAATATTTCTGAAGAAGAAAGGATTAAAATGGATGTGGTATTTTACCACGGAAAAATGGTATATTTTATTAAAAATAAATAAAATAATGGCTTAGTAATTCATATTCAGTCAAAAATAGGTAGGTTGAAGCTAAACTAATCTCCATTTGTCCTGTATTTTGCACTTACCCTCCTAAGTCTTCTTTTGCATTACAGAAAATGGAAACACTTCTTTCACTATCTACAGTCTGCATGTATTTTTTATATATGTAAATTTGCTTCCCTCTAGTTGTATTACTAAAGATCTTGCTCCTTCCTGCTATTTCTGGCACTGAAGTCATAATAGTCTGTGACATAAGCAATTTAGACTCCAGCTGAGAAAAATGGGCTGAACTCTGTAACACACTTGAAGTTCTCAACTGGCACTGGCAGCTGCAAGGTGTAATTCCAGATGAGGGATAAGGGGGCAGAGAGGGGAGGAACTGTCAAAGAGGAGAAATGTTGAGGAGCTCTAAGACAGAAGGGTCTCTGTGAGTGACATGGATGCTCCATGGACTCCACTCTGCTTTCTGTGCAGTAGGGACAGTGTTTCAGCCCTGCAGGTCTCAGCCATTGCACAAAGGATCACTGCCCTTCCTCTTAGTTCTTTGTCTTTGGATGTATAACAGAAGACTTAGACACTACAAAAACCATTTAATTACCATCATATATTAAAGCTGTGCAACTGCCAAGGACAGTGTGAGACTTTTCAAAGTTAGGATGTGTCACTGCTGGGAGAAGCAGGGCAGGCAGACTGCTCTGATTGCTTGAGATAATGTCCCAGATATTTACTTTAAGTGTAGTGGCTTTTCAGTGGCCTATTTCTGAAATACTGTAGAATACTTCAAGAATAGAAGTGTAGTTTGAGTGGGGCATTGTTCTCTAGCAAGTGAGAGAGAAATGCTTTGGAGAGCTGAATAGAGCAACAGGGATGGAAAATGGAATATGAAATTCATAGGAGTATTCTTGAATACCAATGAAAACTGGAGAATAATGCAAGGCTAAAATGATACAGAAAGAAAAAAATAAATAGGTTTTGGCATCAAATTAAGGCTCATGGAAAAGTTCTAAAGAATGAGTGTAAAGGGAGTAAGTCAGTAGCCTAAAGAACCAAAAGAAGCAGAAGGAAGAAAAGCAAGTCCTGTTGCAGAGCTGCACACAGGATTGGGTAGAAGGGTGGGACATGATGGGGTGAGCAGAGTGTGTCCTGTTGGGGTGAGCAGGGTGGGACCTGATGGGGTGAGCAGAGTGGGACCTGTTGGGGTGATCAGTGGGACCTGTTGGGGTGAGAAGAGTGGGACCTGTTGGGGTGATCAGTGGGACCTGTTGGGGTGATCAGTGGGACCTGTTGGGGTGAGCAGGGGGGGACCTGTTGGGGTGAT
>VWZD01004827.1:223951-238352 GCA_013396695.1 Sakesphorus luctuosus
CTGATCCTCATGGAGCAGGATAATCATTTTGAGGAACTTGGGGGAACATCCTAAACGTTCCAAGATCTGCCACAGGCCTTTTCTGCTCACAGTGTCGAAAGCTTTGGTGAGGTCAACAAAGGTTGCATAGAGTCCTTTGTTCTGTTCCCTACGGTTCTCTTGCAGTTGTCTGAGAACAAACACCATGTCTATGGTGCTCTTATTGGCCCTGAAAACACACTGGTTTCCAGGTAGAAGTTCCTCTGCAATAGTAGGTACTAATCTGTTCAGAAGTATTCTTGCAAGGATTTTACCAGCAATGGAGAGCAAAGTAATACCTCGGTAATGTGAGCAATCTGATTTTTCTCCTGTATATGAGGTATTCACTGTGAGGTATCAAAATAATTTGCATGTAAATACAAAGCTCTAAGCAGAAAAAGCTGAAAAATCATCTGCTTGTCAGTGTAACTCAGATTACAGGGCTGATAGCTTCAAAATCACCATAATCTTCAGTCTGTAGCAGGATCCTGATAGTTGTCCTAATTGATAAACTGTAAGGACATCTAGTAAGTATGAAAAAGAATTTAAAACCAAAGCAAATAAGCAATAGCAAACTTAATGGGAAGCCCTCAGCAGCTTTTTAAAAATTTTTGCATTTAGAAGAGTTTCAAAACTTACTCTGAGAATGAATTCATAGAGAATAAAATAAAGTTCTCCTACTGGAGAGCAGTTGAAAGAATTGATTATTTTTCCCTAGAACTCCCTTAGCTATGTGTTTAAATGGCAAGCTTTGCCATCTCTGGCAGTGACATTAATTCTGATTGCTAACAGTTTTCCAACACATAAGATGAGGAGAGCATTCTCTGTTTATTTTGTGTGTACTGCCCTCAAAAGCAGAAGAGCTGTTTGTGTGGTCTTAGACCACCTGTATTTGGTTTGAGGTACACAAAGAATGCTCTCAGAAATCTGCTAAATACAAGAAAAACTGGAAGTACCAGAGCTTCCCCTCAGCAAACAAAATCTTCCCTTTGATGGCTAAATACCACCAAAAGACTCACAAAACATCAGGAGAGAGAGAGATAAGGTGGCCTTTATTGAAAGCTTTCAAGGTGCTCATACCTTTGGCGTGCACATGGAAAGCTTTCAGTAAAGGCGACCTTATCTATCTGTCTGTCTGTCTGTCTATCTATCTATCTATCTATCTATCTATCTATCTATCTATCTATCTATCTAATCTATTTCCAGTGATGATGTTTTGTGAGTCTCTTGCTGGCGTTTAGGCATCCCCTTGTTTCTGCCCTGCATTAATTGCTGCTGATGGGACAGCTGTGCATCAGGTGCTGATCAAACAGCTTCCAGCTCTGTGGTTCTGAGACACCTGAGGCAGCTGCTTTGCCATCCTTCTCTGCCCTGCTGCCTGTTTATTTAGTGCTTTGGAGTGTTCCTGGGTCTGAAGCTCATCTGGGCTGTGTGTGTTGAGGTGTGCCTTTTGCTGCTGAGAACATTAACTCCTTGTTAGGAAAGCAATGCAGGAAGGTGGCAGCTGTTTTAACACACATCTTCATGTTCTAACACCCATCAGCTGTGTTGAAAATCTGCTCATACTGCACAGGGAGGGGGGTCAGGGAATGTTTGGTTTCTATTAAATTCTCTACCTTCTATTCTATTCTCTACCTTGTATATATATCCATTCCTGAATGATAAAAATAACTGAAATTGCAAAGGCAACCAGAGGCTCTGAATTTGTTATCATGCTACAGAACACATATTTCTAAAGAGTGGTGCATTTCCCTTGGCTCATGGTGAAGTTACTTCCAGTGATGTTGCATCAGGTAACCTGGACTAACTGTGTTTAGCCCAACACATTTGTGTATCCAAGTGGCATGTCAAGGCAAAGTGTTTGAAGGTATTTCTACACTTTGTTAGTTTGTTCTTTCTCCATCTCCCCCCTTTAATTAACCATCATCCAGCCTTTGAGTCTCCAAGTGATTCAACTTCTCTATTTGGTGGGAGATGCTCATTTGAGGACACTTGGGAGCTTTGGAGGGGCCTTGGCAGAAACCTTCCCCAAGGAAACGTTGCCCAACTCTGTGATGATGCCAGTTTTGAGGTCCCAAAGCACCAAATATTTTCTGAATTCTGCTGAATCGTGACGCACTTTTTCTGTTGTTTCTATTCACATCACTGCTGATTACTAAGATATCTGTGTGTAAACAAAACCTTTCTCATCTATAATTAGCCTTCTCTGCCTGATTAAGGAACATGCTTAGAATGAGGACATGCTTAAATAGAATGCTGCTATTTAAACCATCTCACTTCATAATCAATCACTAGATACAGAAAAAATAGATGATCATTTAAATGCAGTAAGATTGCCTGAGTAAAACAGAAATGCTCTTAAGATGTTACTTTTCTGCTTCAGCAGATTATAAAATCCTATAGTACCTGAACTGCAAATGACTTCATTTGGAGCTGTTAAAGTGGAAATTATCTATGCTGACTAGTTTGTGCTCCTGAAGAACAGATTGTTCTGTGTATTTGTTACTTCATATTTATAGTTATTGCATCAAATTCATCTTCCTTGTTACATAGTTTGGCAATAATTGAGAGGGTGTTTTGAAATTGTGAACTGATTCTATTTAGTTTAACCATTCATTTTTCATTTAAGTATTTTGATATCAGTAACATGGGATTCCTTTTAGGAAAAAAACCCCGACATGTTTTTCAAAATGTTTTCCCTTTTTGCATATGTAGTATTCATTTTCTATCACATAAGCTTGCCAGGTTTGGCAGTTAGAATAAATCATCCAGCACTTTGGAGCTTTGGCCTCCCCTCTGGGTCTGCCCAGTAGGACACTGGACAATGACAGTGATGGGCTGGGTGTACTTCTCAATGAGCATTTATCACTAAATTGCCTCTTTTCTCCTCATCTGGCTAAATGAATTTACGTGCTCGAGCTCAAGTGTTTGAATTGAACTGTCCCAAACAAAACAAAGAAATATTTTAATTAGGCATCTGGGAAAAGATTTTGTTTCCTTCTTCAACTGTCTTACCCAGTTTCATTAGTTATAATTCCAGATGGAAGAGGGAGCAGAAGTTACCAAGGAAGGCAAAAAGGTAATATCCTTAAGTGTATGTAATCTTTGTCTGAATGTCTGTTATTTTGTTAAGTAAACCCACTAAATCAATCATAATTTATTTTGATGAATGATAACTCAGAATTAGTAAATGAACCATGAGAAATGGGGATTTCATTTAGCATCTTATATCTTGCTAAATGAGAAAGTAAGAAGATAGGGCTGTCTTCATGCAGGAAATGTATCCACTTGTAAAAATAGAGGTGCATCTCTTCCAATGTTCTCCATGGGCTTCAGAAAGAAGAAAGGTTCTGTTATGGGATGGTGCAAGAAGGATCTGTATTTGCTGCCTCGATGTTTCTTTATCAGGTAGTCTTTGGCTGTCACAGTAAAGCTGAGTATTTCAGCAAGATTCAAAGAACACAGTAAGTCTTGAATTACAGTCTTTTTCCCCCTTGAAAGATTATATTATTTTTGTGCCTCCTCATTTTGTTCAGGGCAGGCCATTTTATGTTACAAAAATGTTTGCAATATAATTCATCTGTGAGAAAGATTGGGAATGTACTTTGCCTTTCTGAATGCCTTTCCTACAGTCTATTCCACGAGGCAAAGGGTATTTTGTTCTTTCTGTATTGTAATGAGGGAGGAGATGTGGCTCTAAATATAGTCCTCCCCCTGAATGCAGACATAACTGAGCACTGGTGCACCTGCCAAGCAAGTAGAAACCAAGTATACACATTTAGCTTTCTCCCATTGTCACCTCTCTGCAAGCTTGGTAACTAATGGGAAAGAGGTATTTTCTTTCAGATAACATTTTAACAGTGATCTCTTACAGAAACACAATGAGACACAGTCTTTAGACAGCTGCTGTCCAGTACTTGGACACACAAACCTTCCACTGACCTGCAGAATGGACTGGGTACAGTAGGAATCATATAACAAATCCCTCCATTCAGACAGAAAGAGCCATAACTGGTGCCACAGAGTTCTTCATGATCTTAAAAATAAGACAAAAACAAACACTGAGAAAAGGAGAGACTTCAAAAGCAAAACTCACCCAAACAAAACCATCTATATATCTATATAAAGGTTTGGGTCTTGCCCTCCAGGGCAGCAACACACAGCAGTATCTTACAGAACTGTTTCATGTAACAACATGCAGGAAAAATCACTCATTTATCATTTATCACCCAAATTAGATGAACAAATCCAACTTTCCCTTGCAGTGAGAGGAACTTTTGAATTCTCCCTCACTTCTTTGCCTCCATGACCACTCTCCACACAGTGATTCACATGATGACCCGTGTGGAGTCTGGTTTGTCCTGTCCCAGGGGCACAAACTGTCTTTTATCTTAACTGCCTTCTGGGAGAGACTCAGTCAGCACAGATGCCCCCAGGATAGTCTCAGCGTGGGCCAGGACATTCTGAGGCTGCTCAGGGCCATGGTAGGAGCTGACTCACAGCACAGCTGGAAACCACCAGGCTTTTCCACCCCAATTTTCAGTGACCAAAGGAGGAGACAGACTGGGAAGGGTCACTGATGTGTCACAGTGTAATTACCACAGACCTCAAAAAGGCTTTTTCCTAACTCAGTAGGCTTCTTACATGGATTGTTAGTGCGTTAAACATAATTAGGCACATGAACAACACCCCAGTACAGGGCACTAATGTTGGCACCTGTAGCAGCAGTTGTTCATTTTATGTTTAAAAAGCATATCTAGCTGTAGCACTTCACTCCTTGAAAGCAGCCTAAACTTGGAGGTGGGACAGCATATATTTATGACACATTTAATACATCAGTAACTCATTTTATATATATGCATGTATGTTTTTATATATTTCCTCCATCTTATGAAACCACAGTGCCTCAGTCAAGATAAAAATAGAACAGTCTTCTGACATCACAAGGTGTGAGGATCATGTGTTACCTCACACTGCAAGTGCTCTTGCTGTTATTTCTCCCAGAAGTTCTGAAAATAAGAATTCTGCTGTCTCACTATTTATGTATAGAAGACATGTTCTATACAAAATATAGTGTTGCTTGGGAGTAATTAAGATTTCAGTTTTCCTACTTGTCCTGCAAGAAAGAGTTAGAGTTCCCCTTTATTCCTGCAGGAAAAAGTGAGAAGTGTGGCCATAAGACATTCACCCCAGAGGGAGCTTCTACAGCCTTGTGTGTAAAATAAAACTGACTTTTCCAAAAGCAGCAGAAAGGCTTAGCTACCTCTAACTCTGTGCAACAAACCCATCCTGCATCCTGCTGTCCTCGAGATGATCCCAAGCAATTCCACTCTCCCTTTCTCCATACATTCTCCCATTTCTGTGATGGCATATTGATGGAGGAGTGTGAGTTAAGTCCTTACATTACTTCAAGTTATACCCCAGCATCCAACAGGATTTCAGCTTCATGTTCCTGTTGTCAGAGTGCACCCAGGTGGCACCTGGACCCTCCTGCCTGTGTGCAGGTAAATCAGGGAAGGCTGCAAAGATTGTTCATGTTTGACCTTGTTGCACAGAAATGTGTGTTCTGCCCGACCTTTGTAGAAGTCAAATGGACATTTATTTTAACTCTGAAGATTTCTGTGCTTGTCTACTGGCAATTCATTTACTGCAAGTTCACTGTTAAAAGACTAACAGTACAATTGCAATAGGAATAAAATGGGAACAGGAATAAAACAAGGAGGTTTGTAAACAAGAACTACAATTATTTCATTTCAGTGTATTCAAACCTAACAGTGGACTTTCTGTGTGAGTGTAAGTCAGTTGAATCCTCCCTTAAATGAAGAGAGGGTACTGAACAGATGAACTGTATGTCAGGATATCCAGACAATTATAAGAATTATAATTATAAGAAACAAAACTCTCAACTTTGACCTGCTCTCAACTCTACTGGGTGTCTGAGGGAGTTCATTGTTGAAAATCTACCAGATGGAAAAGCAGGTTGATAGAGAAGGTGGGCCCCAGAGAAAAATCTTTTAAAACACAGCTCGTGGAAAGGTTTCAAAGAAATTCCCCTGAGAATAATGAGGATTTCTCAACCTCCTTAAAATCCTGCCTTGTGGTTCTATTCCTTTTCTTCATCTTTATGCAGAAATAGATCTGTCTCACCCTGGCACAGCAGAAAAGCACTGAAGAAACCTCAGTGCCTCGAGTCATTCAGGGCTTGGAACATTTGGAGAATGATGCCTGGGAAGGTGTGATCTTTGTATTAAGGAGCAGCTCTGAGCCCAGCCAGAATTTCAGTCCTGGCAAAATCCCTCAGGCTCTCTGTCTTAGCCTATTAGAGAGGCAGAGACAGAACAAAAAGTGCCCAGGAAGCCTTTGAAACCTTTTTGATTGTAATTACAGACAATTTTTCTATGGGCTATTACTTTCTAGAGATAGACTTTTTTTTTCCAATCCTAAGGGAAAAATGGTAACCAGTAATGAGAAGCTTGAAGAAATGTCTATGTCCACCTAGATCATGTGGCCCTTTTTCCACCCAGTTGTGCTTTCTTTAGTTCTGTTTTGTGTATTAATACTTTGCTACTACTTAGTGAAAGTATCAGAGTAATACAGTATAAAACAGGTGTCAGGATAATGAAAGACAATAAAAGAAAATTCAGGGTACTTTAACACTAGAAAAAATTATTACCAGCAAATTGTAATTTGCTACAATACAAAAAATAGATATTATTGTACCCCATACCTACTGTACTGAAATAGAGTAGCTTGCAGCAAATTTCAAAGCTACAGTTCTGTATTTATAGACAGGAAAGTGTGAAAGCACCAGTTTATCCCTCTAAATTTATAGTCAATGATGCAAAAGAGTCTACTGGAGAATCAGAAGGGGTTCAATACAAGCCAAAACCCAATTACATTAGCATTGGTGAATGTGTTATGATTTTTCATGAGGTAAGTCAATACATTATATTAATCTAAAAATGCAAATTATATACTTTGAAAGTCAAATGTATACTACATTCAGACTCCATAATCAAGATAGAAAAGTTTAACAAGTCAAGTCATGATGGGATATTAAAAAAATACAACAGATTTAGCTTTTAAATTAACAGAACTCTATATATGTTGTACATAATATATCTAGATATAGATATAGATATCTACCTATATATATATATGTATGTGTTTTGGTCCATCCTTCCATGAGGGAGATTAAAGAGAAGGAGGACATAAAAGTACTTTTTAAAAAAGCTGAATTTGGTGGAAGGAGAAACAAAGAGGAATGTTCTTTCTTAATGCCAGACTGTGAATACTTAAAACTGGCTGGGTAATAGCAGCCTCTCAATACACTTATTCTTAATTATTCTTTCTGAGGACAGGCACTTTAAAGGTTGAAACAAAAGAGTCCTTGGGGGAATTTTTCTCACCCTACCAACACAAATGTTTTGGGAGTTGAAGTGCCAGGACTGAGAAGGAAGGAGTGGTTAACAACTCTAGATTCCAACTTAATGGAGGGGCAGAGGTGAGAAACAGACCCCCAGCACCTGGGAGGGGCAGAAGCTCTTTTCTGGGTGCTGCTTCACTTGGTTTGGGGCAGCTGCTGGGAAAGAGGCACTGTTTGCTGAGCTGGTGAGAGCTCCTTCTGGCTCTGTTCTTCACCTCCCCCCTCCTCCATCTCTGGGCACCCTGACCTTGAGAGAGAGAGAGAAAGAAAGGAGGGTCACAGCTGCTTCGGGACACACTGCAGACCTTTTTTCCTGGGGACCAACTTCGACTGCAAGGAGATTTCTGGGAATTACCTCCACTCCTCCACTCCCAGCATTTCCTTCCTTTGAACAAAGGACAAGGAGAGAGAGAGAGTGTGCTCTTCCCCCATGGAAAGGCTCCATCCTGCACCACGTGAGTCCTGCCCCCTCCCCTTGTCTCTGCCTGGCTGGGAAAAGGCTGAGGATTCACCTCGCAGCGAACTGAGGTGTGACACTGGCACTGTCCATAAATACAATTGCACCAGGAGGAGCCCACAGGTTGTGGGGATTGGTTTATGTTGGTGCTCAGGGAGTAATTGGCTCTGGTCTGTTCATAGTTATGTCTATATATAATAGTTAAGAACAGTTATCCTTCTTATATGCATTTTCTAATTAAAATTTGGGGGTTTTTCCTAAATTTAATAAGGGGTGATGTGGTTATTGAGGAGGAATCCTCTCCTCTGGTCTTGGTAAACGTTTTGGTTTCCTGTTTCCCTCAAACTAAGACCTGCACATGTCCTGGTTTCAGCTGGGATAGAGTTAATTTTTTTCCTAGTAGCTGGTGTAGTGCTGCATCCCTAAACTATCTGGTCTGTCTGCTTTTAAACTTTTGTAACCTGACTGCCCTAGCTATTAAAAAGAAAACAAATTCAAGCTCAACACCACCTTAACCCCCCCAGAGCCAAGGCAGCCTTGATAATCCACATATTGACTCAGTTCTTGCCTAGTCTGAAGGCTGAAACGTTAGACTGTCTAATCCTGAGGTCTGCTAACACAGAAAATGGAAAGGGGGAGTAGTGGAAAATGCTGACAGAAGATAAGAGGGGGCTGATGCTTCCTCACTGATAAGCAACTTTGGGCTGGATGCTAATCAATCCCAAACTGCAACACTAGGATTGATCAAAGCAAACATCCCATTACAGAGTCTGTACCCCCTGCAGGTGAACTCTGGTAGGGGCTGGCAGCTCTACAGAGCAGTTGTGACACTCCCAGTGGCAGCTCCCCAAACCAATGCAACTTTAATGAATTCTAATTGTATATGGATATGTATCCAGGTAAAGACTTGGAAGAACTTACCTGTTCGCATATTATTCCAACAACAACTTTTATTCCTGGTCAGAGACTATTCTTCTAAAACAGCACCTAAAGACAAACATTTAAGGTGAGCATGTCATTTTTAAGCCTGGTGATTTTTCCCCTGGAGAAATGGCTGTTGGAATGCTGCTAAGACTCCTGTTGCATGTGACACCAAGGGGCTGTGATATGTAAGTTCCATTAATTCTCAGTTAACAGCAAACCTTGAAGTCTGTGTCAAGTTCAGTGAATCCCTAAAGGCAGAGTAAACCCAAACTCTCACTGAAGCGTGCTTAAACAATGAATTCTTTTTTCAAACTGCCATGCTTATTCAGAATTGTAATACCTGTGCATTTAGGCAATCTAATTGATTGTTTCTGGCTAGCTAATTAGATTAACATTTGCACTTTGAAAGACAGTGCACAAAATTGACCCAGACCTCAGACTGATAATTACTCAGTCAGGTAAGGTCTTTGTGAGACAATTCTTGCATTCCACAAACAAGAACTTCCCAATTTGTCATTTCTTACAGAGGATGTGGGTATTTCACTTGAGTGTTTCTCATGTCTGGATGTCAAGTGAAATTAGTAATACAGACTGTGAATTTACCAGAACTCAGCAAGGTCAAGGTTTGTACAATGGCTTTTAAAATCTGCAATAGAAACTCTCTGCCTAGACAGAAACCAATCTTCGCTTGACATTGCTAAAAGAAACTTATTTTGTAGATATGCCACCTCCATAACCATCTAACCTTGCTATATTTGGTTTTCTTCTTAGGTATGGTCAAGATTGACTGTACCAAGTAGGTCACTGAACAAGCCTAACATAATAAATCATCTTACTTTTTCATGTTTGATTTTTTCTTTTATTATACTTTAAAGTGTACATAAAGTAATTATTTAAGCAAACTGCTCTACGTTGTGAGAAAGAATCTTTCTCCCACTAAATGATCAAATAAAATACATTATCAGCTTTACAAGAAACACTTGCCTATACTTCAGCAATCAGCAACAGAAAGCCAACTTTCTTTAGAGGCCCATTTCAAAAGGTATAATGCATTTGTACTTACTTTATGAGCAGACACTTCTGGCTTTCATGGGAGCTCAGGTGGCTTCTCAGCTTTCCAAGTGTCCTGTCCATGCAAGAAGCTCTGCACTGGCACTTCCCAAGGTGCTGGGCTGTGCCAGAGAGGTCTCCACCCAAAGGCGTCCTCCTGAGCTGCCTCCAGATCCTCCACCTTGGGTTGTGCACACAGTGAGCACAACTGACACTGCACAGAGAGACGAACCAACAGGAGGCACTTCAGAACGAAAATCCTGGGTTTAAAAGCAATATATCATCCTGCAGATAGGTTTTTGCTGCAGTCAGGCCCTGGATTCTATGTGTGCTGTTTAAAAGGCTTCACACTCACATCAGTGCAATGTGGGTGAGGTTTCAGCAAAGACAAACATGCAGGTGCAGCAGAGGGGAACACCCCGTTATGCTCACACAATCACTTGTGTATTTTCCTAGGGTTGCCAGCACTAGAGTTTACTGCTGAATTCAAAATATTCATCTAGTCTAGTACACATAAATTGCATCATAAATACATTTTACAGAGTGGTCAAAAATCCGTGTTAATTTAGTCTCCCTTCTCACAGAAAGTTCCACAAAGTTGTATTGTATCCAATAGCTCTCATAACAGAAAATATAAACAGGATATACAACCTAAATACCAGATTTCATTAGGATGGGAGTCCTTGAACTGGCAAAATAACTCCAGTTTTGCTACTGCAAAAAGGAGATCTCCCACCTCCTTCCCTTCACCTTCCTGTCAGTGTGCACCTCACTATCTCTGGTGCTCCTGATACAGCTGAACTTTTCCAGGAGCTGCTCAAATCCAACGATCTGGCAGCAAATCCCTCAGGGAAAGTTGAGCCTTTCTGCTGCATCAGTGTGTTAGCTGGATGTGCTGTGCCACTCAGCAGCTGTTTGCACTGGGACTAATTGTGAAGTGTACTACACACTGTTCATGTTCACTGTTCTCTTGGACTACTAATTCTTTATTTTCAAACTTTGTTGCCTGTATAATCAAGGAAACAGGGGGTGGTGAAGGGAAGGAAGAGGAAATACTTCCTCACCAATCCAAGAGAGTCTGTGTGTATGGATAATTCTGTTTTTTAAAGTTTTGATAATAAGTATCACAATTTGGGTCTAAAGATCTCTTTCAAAAGAGATGCTTTCAAAAGAGCATTCACAGGTGTGGCTTTTTTTTTAAGGCTGAAGAGTCAATCACTAGGTAGTCATGTATTTACAAACTGATGTTTTTCTCTAGGGTGTTGCACTCTGAACAGAGGCTCAAGCAGGTATCATTGTCCTAAAAAGAATAGGTTGGAGTCCTTATCTCGTTCAAAACTAAGATTTTATGTTTAAAGAAAAGGAAATACTCCTGCAGAAATTGTTGCTAACCTCGATTCTATCTTGCTTACACCTCTTTGTGCACTGAGCTCATCCCAGAAACACAAAGATCATTTGTGCATCTACCTGCCCCTTCCCCAACTGCAGATGTAACGTCTGCTCACAGAAACTAGGAATCCAAGTGTATGAGTGCTCAGATGTGTATCCAGCATGCACCCTGGGAGTTCATGAAAAGTTACTGGGTGTGCAGTTAGAGAATTTTAACCTGAAATTTAAAATCCAGCCTATTTTGCTCTGTGCCAGCTTGTTGAAAAAACTTCAGATCAGTTCTACCCTTTCCCCCCACCTCTGTCACCTCAAGTGGTATTAACAACAGTAGTGCATTGCTTGAAATGTTACACTGAAGTCACCTGTGTATACTGAGATATGTTGGAACAAGTCTTGAAGCCACCAGGTCTGTCTTTAACTGCCCGAGTGCTTCACTCCCCACATCCCCCCCCAGAAATCTGAATCCCTCTTGGCTTTGGGCACTTTCACTGCTCAGGTGGCCCAAACAACCAGGAGATGCTGCAGCCCTAAAAGTTGGTAACTGTAAGTCTTAATGAGCACAGGCAGAGAAAAAGCAAGCACTGAATAATGATTTGGGTTTTGGTTTATGGTTCTCTGTTAGTCAAACATTCTTAAAATTAATCTCTGTATACTCTCCCCCAAATTAAAGAGGACCATTTCAGTCCTGTGGCTATTTCAAATACACATTGTTTGTACATTTAGATTAAGTTGCACCTTACAGCCATCTGCAAGAATGGAATTTTACTGCATTATGTATTCTTTTTAAAAATTAAAAAAAGGGGAAATCTCGTTCTGCCCCAATATTGAGCTCAAATATTTGTGTCGTGAAAACAGTGAAAGGAAAAAATTTAAAAATTGCTTAGTGGCTAACTAAATATAAATTTTCTTCTGAGACATGCCCTTGACATCTCTCAAGCAGTCAGTAATCTACACCTCTTATTTTCTCCAAGAGCCAGGAACTGTGCTGAAGTCTTGTTAAAAGGAGTCTGTTTTTCTCATCCAGCTGTAACTTCTCACCCCCTGCCCATCTGAAGCTCCCAACTGATGTGAGCATAGAAAATCATCAGGTGGCAGAACAAATCCATCCAACTGCCTGAAACAAGTAAGGGTCTCTATAAGGAAGAATTCAAGGTGAGATGTTACAGTAAATCTGTGTAAGGACAATGGAGGACTCAAATTTACACACTGAAAGTTGCTTTCAGGATGGGATAGCCACGATGTGAGGGAATTCTTACAAAAGGCAGGTGATAAATAGCTCACAAATCTCAGTGTGCTTTGAGTGACAGGTTAATGTTTCTGACCAGAGTTGTTCAAACTTCTTTCCGTTACAGTTTTCTGTGTGACAACAAATGGCTGAGTCCTCTTGTCTTAGGAATGCCTACGGCAAAAATTTAGGTTTACATTTCTATTTTACCCACTGAAGGATGTCTGGGATTAATCACATTCTAAAACAACAGCCTAAAACTCTTGTCATGGTGTTGAAATTGCAATTTGAGACATTACAGTGAATTTAAGAGGACGCTTTCCATTCCTAAAATTCCCTAAGTAGTTCGCAACCAACTGCAAATTCCCAGCAGAAACCCCAGTTTTACGGCCTGAGTTATTCACACAGACGTTGGCAAAGCTCCGAAGCTGAGCTTCTGTCCAATATAACTACTGTAGTCATAGCACAAATTTGTAATTTTGAGGTTCCAGTTTTGAGCCTGTGTGTGCTTATGTGAGGGGAATTAATAAATTTTACAAGACATTTGCATTAAAAATCCCACTATCAACCTTGGAAACCACCCCCCAACGCTCCTCTTTCGTTCCCTGTGTTTACTGATTCCTTCTGCGGCACTTTCCCTTCCAAGTTTCATCCCTAAACTCTCGTAAGGGATCAGCTGCAGTTAATGCAATGTAGAAGTCCTCACTGCGTGGTTCATTTTCGCTCCCACCCCATGGCAGGTGTGGTGGCATCAGAGTGCAGCTCCCGCTGCCAGGCCTGTCCCACGCAGTGCCCAGAACCTACAGACCCCTGGCACAAAACAGGAGCCAGCTCGGCACACGGAGACAAAGCAAACCTGACCAGGAATTAATTTTGAGTCCCTAAAAAATGTTCGTTGTAACAGCCTACGTGTTTCACTTTTACATGGTAGTCATCAGGAATCAAATGTAACTTGTCTTCATAATGCTGGCTTTGATTGGTTTAGGATTTATCCAGACAATAAAAGCTGGTTGCTGTTCCACAGTGCAGGAGCAACAACTGTCAAAACTTCAATTTGTCTCTTTTTTTTGTCTATTTAAAGCACGTTCTTGGGTTTAAAGCACTACCTTGGGTTGGTTTACTTCCTTTCCCCCCCCCCCCCCCTTTGTGTGCACTTAATTTGTACTGAGTTAATTTGTTCTACTTTAACCACAGTTTACCACAGCCCGCGGTGTCGGTACCTCTGCGGGCGTGATCCCTGCCAGCCAGCACGGGGCAATCTGCTGAGCGAACGTAATCCCCGACCCGCACGCAGGGTGTCTGTAATGTCGCGGCTGCCGCTCCGGCGCCTTATGTAATGCCGCCCTCCCGGGGCTGTGTCGCAGGGTGTCGCGATGTGTCTCGGGGTGTAACGCTGTGTCTCCGTGTGTAACGCTGTGTCTCGGTGTGTAACGCTGTCTCTCTCTGTGTCACGCTGTGTCGCGGCGTGTCACGCTGTGTCTCGCTGTGTCACGCTGCATCGTGATGTGTCACGGTGTATCCCGGTGTGTCTCCGTGTGTAACGCTGTGTCTCGGTGTGTAACGCTGTCTCTCTCTGTGTCACGCTGTGTCGCGGCGTGTCACGCTGTGTCTCGCTGTGTCACGCTGCATCGTGATGTGTCACGGTGTATCCCGGTGTGTCTCCGTGTGTAACGCTGTGTCACGGTGTGTCTCGGTGTGTCACGCTGTGTCGCGGTGTGTCGCGGTGTGTCACGCTGTGTCTCGGTGTGTCACAGTGTATCGCGCTGTGTCGCGCTGTGTCTCCGTGTATCGCGCTGTGTCTCGCTGTGTCCCCGTGTGTCGCGCTCTGTCGCGCTCTGTCGCGCGGGTCCCCGGCGCGGTGTCCGCGCGGGGTGGGCGGGGCCGCTCGTTCCAGCCCGCCCCGCGGTCCCTC
>VWZD01004827.1:244254-280807 GCA_013396695.1 Sakesphorus luctuosus
CCTGCCTGCCTGCCCGCTCGCCCCCCGTCCCTGCCCGCCCCCTGTCGCTGCCTCCCTGGGATCGGATCCTGGGGTGCCAGGGGCAGAGAGCTTTGTGGCTAATTCTGGCAGGAAGAGGTGTGTGCATGAATTAATGGCGGTGCTGCAGAGGGACTTTTCTCCCTGCTCTCCGCTCCGTTTTGCCGGCTCAGATTTGCTCCCTTCTCCACCGCAGAGCAGAGGGCAGCATATGGCACTGTGCTGTCCATCTGGTGGCCACTTACTGGGAATCATTATGCAGGCAAACTTGGGCCCGTCTTGAATTTCTTGGGTAGGTAAAACTGCTACTAGAGTGACAGCTGAAGTGTTTATTCTGAACTGTAAATGGGGATTAAGCACAGAACAAACACAAATGGTGCTTTCTGAATATTCAGATGGTGCTTTCTGAATATTTTCAGTCTCCTACATGAACAAAATACTTGTGCTAGTCTATTATTTAAAGCAAAACAGACTGGGATCCTCATTGTGGACAGCAAGTATAGATAGAAGACAAGTCCTGTCCCAGAGGATTTGAAATCTAAATACATTTTAATAAGATTATTATGAATGGTGATAGATGCTTAGGAAAGCCTCAGTTATATAGATAATACTGTATGTATGTCATAAAAAAATTCCATTGACATTTTTGCACCCTAGCACAAGTTTGTCACAGTCTCTTTAAATGCACAGCAGATGTAAATTCACGTCCTGTGCATTTTGAGTCCACCCAGATATTTCTGTTTACCTGCATATCAAGGATCTACACTGGCAAAGAGAAGTCTTTGGCATCGTGAGCATGTGTCTATTTTGTTGTCATCACATTTCATATAGCAAACACTGAAACAGTAGTAGCTTTGCTTTTTTCTACCTATCAAAAGGAGTGCCACTGGAAAAAAAACAATTAGGTGATATTTATACTATTGTGTTTTGAGGTCTTACCTGCAGATGAGAGTACCTGCTAAAGTAATTTTTAAATTCAATGTATTTTATACTTAGGATAGTTAACTTTTGGACATTTTCTATTTTGTAAGTCAAGAGTTTGTTTTTCATGTAGCCAAATGGAAAAGTCGGTATTTTTTTAAACTGGAACAGGTGACTATATAAAACTAGAAAATAAGTCAGAGGCAAGTAATTTATGTGAAACAATCTTCCTTGCTGTTTAAATCAGGGATCCTTTCTTTTGGTGTTACATGCATTTTTATTATGTAGGACTGCTGCCCTGACCCCACTGTGATATGGGATATGAAAGTGCCCGTGGACTGGGTAGAAGATTTTTGTCTTTGTGGAGGAGCGTGGCTCGAGTTTTTGTTCTCTGCTTCTTTAAAGTTCTTATTTTGTTTTGAACAAAAGTGCTGTCAAGTTTTTAACTTGACAGTTTTAATAAGCATTAAATATTGTAAGTATTGAGATATTTTGCCTTTTTTTCCTGCAAGAATCTGTTTAAAAGATTGTAAATAGTTTTTGAAAAACTTTTGGCCTTTATGGAAACATGATATGAGAAAAGTGCAGTTTAAGTTTTCAAAAAAACCTGAGTTTGAGACTTGCTCTGAAGGAGCTGCTTTGAAACAGGTATTTGGTGCATTAGTATGTCTTGCAAGTATTTTCAAATGAGAATTCAACCCTCAGCACACAGCTGAGGAACCAGGCTGACAGTGGGAATACTGAGGAGGTTTGGGGAGAGGGAAATGTTGAACGGCTTTACTCCAGTGCCCTGAGAGCTGTGACCTGTCTGGTGGTGATCTCTGGGCAGGACCTGCAGCAGCAGCACTGGGGGAGCCGGCCCTGCTGGCTCTGAATGGATGGCAGGGGCTGCCAAAGCCCTGCTCAGCTGCACTGGGGCAATGACTTGTGCTCTGTGCAATTGTTTTCCAGTTCAAAAGAAGAAGAAAAAAATAGGGGGTTGTGGGGCACAGAACTCACAGGTTTTCGTTTAGCCCCCAGGTCTGAGAACTTTGGAGACTACTGAGTGAGTAGCAGCTGGGTTTGTTTAAATGCACATTGTTGTATGACTTTTATTGAAGTCTTCTGAAATTTATTTTATTCAGGAGTTTGTTGTAGGATAAGTCTGTGATGGATCCAACTGTGTCATGCTGAGTGAGATTCATGGGCATCTTCACTAAACTTGGCTCCCCACAATTGTTTTTAATGTGAAAAGGAGGAAGAATTCCCTCAGTAGTTTGCGTCTCATGAGACAGAAATACCTGGGAAGGCAGTTTCCCTGTGGTCTTGGAAGTCAGGAGCAGGTCACCATAGTGGCTCTTGAGATTCACATTTGAAAAAGATTATATTTAGTTAAAAATACCCAGGGTTTTTCTTTTAAAGATTCTGACCATCTTCTTGCATCTGTTATTCTGCTGTAACAAAGGAAGGAATTGTCGTGCAGGTAATATAATGTGATTCTAGCTAAGCAAGAGACTCTAACAGTTATCTTGAAGTGCTGCTTTTAGGCTGGTACCCAGGCTTCACATCCTGCCAGAAGGCAAGAGTTTTGATGTGTAAATGAAGGTATTCTTTGAAATGCTGGGAAGGCCTGGAGTGCCAGGCAAAGGATTCCCTCAACAGCCCAAGGAACAGGAGCTCAGGAACTGTTACAACCTGCTGAATCCTGAACTACAAACTGTCCAGTTGTAAGGGTGATGTTTGATTTATTTTTTTAATTACATTCTCTTTTTTTCCCACTAAAAATGCTGTTCAGTCAGCTTTTCTGATGGAATGAAACCAGGTCCTTTCCCCTTAGCAGCTGGATGTCTCACCCAGTCTGAATTTGCTGCTTCCTTCTGAAGCTTCGGTGGGCTTGTTGCTTTTGAAGAACTCCTTTCAGTGTGAGGTGATTTCCCTGTTTTGGGGGAAGGGAAGGGACTGCAGTGGGAGTAGCTGGGAGCCTGCCAAGGCCTGGGTATGAGAGCAGTGGATACAGGGAACCAGCAAACAAAGACTAATTGGTGATGTTTGACGCATTCCGGAGCGCAGCCAGTGCCGGAGTGCCCAGGTGACTGACTGGCATCCCCGGCTCTGGTGGTGCCTGCTGGGTGAGCTGAGGGGGTGTATCCTCTGTGGGAAGGGTTCCCCATCCTCACCCAAGGGCACTGCCAACCTCCACAGCCTGCCTTGGTGGAGGGACTTCATGGCCTGAGTGGACATGGGAGGTGAGCAAAGCTTTCTTCTGCTTCGTGCCTCCAAATGAGGATTAAGGTACATGGGCAAATGGGCTGGGAAATACAGACTTGCACAGTTCATTTTGTCAGGAGGGGGAGGACTTCATGCCCTGGTGCCTGTGTCTTTCACAAGCTTTAAAAATCACTTTAAAACATACTTTGTGTTGTTTGCTGTGTGGGGCAGGAGCTTCCTCTCCAGGTAATGCCTTGCCTGGGCTGTAATGCTATCATAAGGTAATGCCAAATGTTTTATCATAGAATAAAGGTAGAAAGAGGGAAGGCCAGTGTTCAAAAGGTGAAATTATAAAATGGAGGATTCTGTATTGGAAGAAAAACAGGTGGTGGTACTTTCCTGCCCTAGAAGGACAACCGGTCTTGGGGTTTTACTGGTTGTGTTTCGGTGGTTTAGCAAAGCACTTGAGTCTGAAAGAGACTGTTTTCCTCTTAGTTTCACCAAGTATATAAAGCACAGGGCATGAACAGCATTTGGCAGGAGAGGAGCATAATGTATCTGAAACCTTTAATTATATGCTGTAGGCAGCTCTGTCTGGGTCAGAAGACACCATATTATCAAATAACATATTATAGGCATTCAGAACTTGCACAGTAGCTTGATTATTCACTGAATAATTGGTCTTTGTTAAGCAGATAATGGCACTGTTTGCATTCAGAGCCTAGATTTGAAGTATATGACATAGAATATTTTTATTTTAAATCATCTGTTATGCAGCTGATAGAAGAACTAAATAGAAGAGAGTTCAGTGAAAGCTTTCCTGAGGCAGACTGCCTGTCACACTCACTGTGTGATACCTGCACTTCTGAAGGTGTCTAAGAGATTTTTTTGTTCATTGAATTTAATTTTGTATGGGTGTTTGCAGCAATGCTCAGGTCCATATAGACTGTTTAAACATTGACTGTATGAAAACCAAACCAAATAGAAAATGCCCTGAAGAATAAAACTATTTAGAAGCTTCTCAAACTGCTTGTTGGCAGAAAGAGAGGAAAATAAATAGGGAAGGAGAACAAGTGTATGATTAAGACAGGCAAATAGGATTTATGAGTGAAATGGCATGTCTTTGTCACACACCACACCTTATTTTGCTTATCTGTAGAAGAGAAAGTATTTCTACCTTATGAATATTTACTTGGGCTTTTTCATGCTTTAAGATCCCAAGGTGGAATAGGAAACTATTGACTGCAGTGTCAATAGCTAATAATTCTTGCAAGTATGTCAGAATATGATCTAAGGTAAGTCTGCAGGTTCCTCTGGGCACTCCTTTATGTAAGCTCATGCTTGGAGGCAAGTGGCAGCTTGTTAGAATCCCCAGTGCTTCAGAACTCTGTTTTACACAGCCTGGGGAGCAAGGGATGAACAGGCCTTTTTCATTTAGATTTCATCTTACTTTTTCCCAAGCTGGAGTTTAAAAGAAAAGCAGTAAGGTGATAAAATTATTGCCTTAAAGGACAACAAAAGTGATGAAACCCACTCAAAGCAGTGGTTTTATTGTATGAAGTGCAGCACACTCAGTTAATCAAAACACACGTTCCCCGTCTGTGGCTGCTCAGCCTGCAGAGCATCAGCCTTGCAGCACACAAGTTGTATTTTTCGTGGGAGCTGAATGCCCTTTTGAGCTGTGATCAGCACTCTGCCTTCCCTGAGGAGATGGCAGTGATTGTAGCATTTATCATACATAAGGGAATCTGTCTTGCTCCATAAATCTGCCAAAAGACACATAAAAAGCAGAGGCCGAGGCGGGAGCCCGTGACCTCGGTGACCCTGGGACAGCGAGACTGATGAGGCTGAGGAATCACCTCCCCTCTCATCCAAACCCCAGAGTCAGCCCCAGCAGGATTGTGAGTTGGGCTGAGTTAGAGGCATGTCTGTAAAGGGATGTGCTAGCACGGTGTTGGCTGGAAGGCTCGTGTGGTGGTCTGTGCCTGGAGCTGCTGAGCTGCCCTTTGGAGACAGGAACCTCCAGGGGAACCAAACTCTTGTTCACGCCAGGAACTGAGTACCCAGGTAGAATGCTGGGGCTTACATTAAAAAGGGTTGATGGGCAAGAGTTTCAATTGCTGGTGTTCAAGAAAAAATGCGAGTGCATCCCAGAGTTTTAATAAAAGCAGGGAATCTGTCTGGATTATTTAGGATTGAAAAAGACACAGAATAGAATGTGTATTGTGTTCTGCCATCATCAAGCAGCCCTGGGACTGGAGCAGGGACATAAAACCAAGGACAAAAGTTCTGTTTAGAAGAGGAAAGATGGAGCAAACTGAAGTTGCAGAGCACTTTTTCATGGAAAAGCGCTGAATATTTGAATTTTGCTTTAGTCCTCTGCTTTATAACATGTAACAAAGATGATGGATTGGTATTCTTCTGACTTGGCAAAATTAAGGCTGCTCTCTGGGAAATGCAGCAAAAGAGCCTCAGAGGCTGCTCTGGGTGTGCTTCTGGATTTGTGCTCCTATGGGGAGCGTGTGCCTTTGCAGGGAAAGGAGAAAGGAAGGACTTGCAAGCCAAGATCAAAACAAAAAGTGATATTTAAAGGTACCATACATGACCTGTTTTTCAGGTCTCTGCTATGGGCAATGAAGCTACCTGGTACATAATTTCCAATGACTCAGCTCTTACAACCTGAACTTTCTCTTCCTTTTCTCCCCAAAAGACGGACTGTTAAGGGTTTTCGTGATTTGAACAAGGACAGATCCATGTGTAGCAGCAGCAGCTGCTGAATCCATGTGCTGGCCCAGGCTGCTGCCTCCTTCCTGTTGTGGTATGTGGTGTCAGTGGTGGTCAAGCTCCTAATTGTTCATTTAACATTCAAATGAAAAGGTGGATGATGATGTGCATGTCCATAGCTAGAGGATGTGTATCCCCTGGGCAGGGCATGTTGTATTCAAGCTTAGATTTTTGTCACTTTTGGTAGTTTTGTGTTTGTTTTGTGCATGGGTAAGTGCATGTTTGAATGAGTTTTCATCTTTTCTTCAAAGTATACTTTGCATTTTTATAATAATTTATAACTGAAGTGTTGTAGGAAATCATTCAGGCTTGGGTATTTAATAAAATAAGATGTAGTAACACTGCTCATCGTTCCAGTTCATTTACCTAGAAAATCCTACTAGGTTTTTCCTTAAATAAGCAAGTAAGCTCTCTTGCCCTTCCCCAGTTTTTACAAGTTTTTCCACTGTATCCTGACAAAGTGTGTAAGTCGAGTTAGGAACAACATTTTTGCTGGGTTTTTTTGTCATTCTCTAGAGTGTGCGTGTACATGTGGATCCTGTAATTTTTGTGCCTTCTGAGCTCTCCTTAAGGTCATCCTGCTGCAGAGCTTCAGGTCTGATTCAGACATTCCACCAAGTTGTCTCTGGGATGACCTCTCATCCCATTGCTTTGCTGTGATATTTTTATGCAAACTGTAGCAAAAGGAAAAATATTTTAAGGATTGTAGATGTGCTTTTCATCTTTTGGACACAAACTGGTACAGCAAAGGGGAGAAAAGTCAGCACAATGTGACCAGCCATCTCTGTAAGTTGTTGATGGAGCACAGTTTGAGAACATCTGGACTGTGAAATGCACCTCTTGAACTTTCATTGATCAGTTCCTTGGGCTGTCAGCCAGCCAGGGTATTTTTAGATACTTGCAGCAAATCTTATTGCATGTGAGAGAATGCCAGATCCATAGTTTGTCAGCTGCTGTTTCTCAGTAAGTAGGGAAAATGGATTTGGGGTTGAGTGAAATGGTTAATTTGGTGCTGCATTGCAGACTGCAGTTTGTCCAGCTAGACCTGAGGTGGCTTTAAACTGGGCAGCCTGGAACTGGTACCAGCAGCAGTGCTGGCTCAGCACGAGCCGGGATAATCCTGCCTGCTAATCCAGAGAGGAAAACTATTGGCCTGGACACAGTAAAGCAATGGTTTCTCTCAGTAAGCCATGGCCTCCAAAAGCAGAGATGGGGAAAATGTTTGTGTGTGTTTAATTTTTATGTCTCACCACATGTTTTTGCACAAGGACGAATGGAGGCTTAGTAATTTAATGGCAAATGGCTGGGTTGGCTCCTTCCATGGGTGCAGTGGGATGCCTGCTGCAGTCACACAGCACATGGAGCACAGGTATTCCTTGGGACTTCTGGAGTGGGGCAGTCCTGCTGAAGGTGGGAGCAAGGAGCTCTGCCCTGCCTTGTGCTCTGCCTGCAGGACACGAGTTAGTGGGGAAAGGCATTTCCAGTGTGCAGCTGCCTGAGCTGATCCCCCTGACAGTCTCGGTCAGTCCAGAGCAGTCAGGAGGGTTCTGCCCTGGGATGGGTGTGCACTGGGTTTTTGCCTGCCTGCATGTGCTGGATTATTGCCCTGCCCTTTGGATGCTGCCTTGCACCACTACAGTGTCCTGTGAAGCTCAGCACACCTGGTTTGGACACACCTCTGCTTTGTGCCAAGTGGAAAAGCATTTCTAATATTCCCAGCTGTTGCAATGACTTGTTAATGGAATAATTTTTCAAAACCTTGTTCGTTTTTGATTCAAGACAGACAGTTTTCTGTCCTGAAGTGTTCCCTGTTTCTCATGCTGTCTATCCTGCAATTTCTCCCCAAAGTTCCTGTGTTCAGTATCACAGTATGAGAGGTCCATTAAACCAGCCTGTATTGATAAGCTCTTTAATCTACACTTGTTCAAAACTGTGTGATCTTATTACTGCAAACATTGGCTCAAATTAGATTAAGTGCTTTGGAGCAAGGGTTATATCACTTTAAAAACTGCCTTCTAAATCACCTAATGTGTCTCTAAATAGCCTGTGAATAACTAGAGTATGGGCCAACTTTGTTGGCTGGAAGACTGTTTGTTTCTAGGACCTTAAAAATCATAGGATTCTGATTGTCCTTTTGTCTTTCCTGTCTTGGTCTCACAGTGAGGTTTGCAGTGGATTCCTCTGATACTTCACTTAGAACAGGTGCTTGGCACCATCTGAAAGCTTTGTGAGCTCCACGGGTCATAAACTGCCAATTGCCAACATCATGTTTGAAAGAAATGTGTTGAGAGTGAGAAGAGTAACACAGGAGAATGAATTTTATTCAGGACCAGTGTTTTGGAGCTATGAAGTTTAGACATGAAGGCTCACAAGATACTGCCTTTTAAAGCCTTTATTGTCTCTGCAGCAGGCTGCCTCTTTTCTAATGCTTGTTTTCACAGTGTCAGGTGCAGTAAATCTCTTACCTGATGCCAGTATCATCTTAATTCCTTGCAGATATTCTTATTTTGTTGGAGAATTTTTGTTGGTTTTGCGTTTTTATATTTCTGATTCAAATGAGACTTTAGAATACAATTTTATTTTTGGAATATTTTCATATGTATTTTTTTAAACCCTGAAAACCTACGTGTATAATACCAGAGGGTTTTTCTTCTGTTGGAAAGTGGCATTTTTCACCAACTGAATGCTAGCCCAAAAGAAATGTGAGTGCTAATCCAGATTTTGGCATCTGTTTCCTATGTGGTCTTTGGGTTTAGTGAGGGAGTATGTACTCAAAATGCTGATGAGTCTTTGGCTGAGACTGATAGATTGTGTAGCAGACAGTGGTTGGGTTGGTGGGGTTAATGCAGTGTTAATACATAAAATATTTCTGAAACTTTTCCAACTGTTTTACCAGCTCTCCATGTTTTTCACCCAGAAGCTGATATGGGTGTAGCCTCTTTGCTCTGTCTGTGTCTGTGTTTGCAGCTGTAGCAGACTTGGTTCAGTTACCAGCAGGTGACTGGGATGAGTTCTGGGCTAAAAAACAAGAATGTGTTCTATTTAGATCTTGGCATGTGTTGACTGTTCTGGGTGTGCACTGCAGTTTGGATCCCTTGCATAACCTTTGCTTGAAAAGCATCCTTTTATCTGCTCAGTGTATTAGACAGAACCTCCTTATTGGATGTGGGTCATGGGACTTGAAGCACTAAATAAGACACTGCTAAAATAGGGCTGTGCAGGGTGGCAGGATGATGTGTTGGCTCACACAGCAGTGGCCAAAGCTTTTCTGCTTCTGTGCTCCCACTGAGTATTGATAGCAAAGATTCCTCTGTGGGGCAGTGTGGTTGGGTTTATGTTTTAAAGAAAATAGTGACCTGAAGCTTTGTGAAAAACATCTGCTTTATGTATTCCCTGAACTGAACTCCAGGGTACAGGAGTTTGATGCATAAAATTATCCATTGTACTGCATTTCTTCAGCAGACACTGTCAAGTGTCATATCATTGTTCACAGCAAATTATTGTATTTTCTTTATTATGTTTGTTACAATTATTTCATACACAGGCAAAAGCCACTGTGTCTGATTCAGACTTTGTGCCAAGCATTTTAAATGGGAATAACTTCCCTCTATCAGTTCATCTCCCTAACTTTTTTCATCTGCAGATGAATTCCTGTGGCTCTGTATTTAAAGAGCAGCCTAGGAATTAACATGCATGACTTTTAATTGAAAATACATGTGAAGTTTTTATATGCCACTTGTTTCTTCCCATTTTGCTATGATTTGGTAAGTAGTGAGTGGAGCAATCACTGCAAAGTTTGTTTTGGGATTGCCAAAGCAGCTGGAGGCAGGTCCTGTCCCACCCTTGTTGCTGCTTTGCAGTGCCAGCAGGAGCTTTGCTGGGCTGGGCAGCCCCTCTGGGCTCCTTGGGGCCACTTCAGCACCTCCAAGGGGGGGATCCTCTGCTTTTTTCTTTGATTCATCAGTTCCTTTCCCTTATCACTACAGTTCCTTTAAGTTTATGATCAAAACTCCTCTAAGGCAGGGATGTACTTTATTTTTTTTTCCTTTTTCTTCCCCTTGTCCCTGAAGGAAGGACCATGGTCCAGGGAGCCATGGCTGAGTCCTGTGAACGCCCCTGGAGTGGCTTCAGGCACTGCAGTCCAAGCATCTGAGGCAGCATCACAGCATTAGCACTTCTGTTTGAACCACAGCACATCTTTTATCTGCCTCTGAGGTATCCAAGCCTTGTTCTTCCTGCTCAGGCCTCTGCTCCCTTCTGTTCTGCTGGGGCCATGGCTGAGGAGCTTGATGAGCTCTGCTCCCTTTCACCAGGTGTCCTCAGGTCCCTGGTTCAAAGGGCAGGAGAGAAGCCTGAGGGAATACTGAAGGAACTTTCAAATCTGAATCCCAGAGTCCCATCCTCGTGGCTTTACAACACATTTAGTGTGTTAGCAGGAGCACCAAGTTAGTGTGCCCCAGGAAAAACGGGCTCTGGGCTCACAGTGGTACCTCAAAATAAGGTGAATTTCTTAATGAAGAGTAAACCTGGTGAGCCTTTAGCAACAGGGAAGTTAATCTCAAGTTTATTGTGATGCTGATGCTATCAGTGGAAGAGCACAAGCTGACAGTTTCTACCTTTAAATCAAAGGGAGTTCATGGGTGAGTGTTCTGCACTCTTCTTTGGAATTTATTCCATAGCTTGTGATGCTCTCCATTTACTCAAGTGACAAGAGTATCAGTCCTCTCTGTTCTTGCAAAGTTTAAAAGAGGTGAGGACTGGGCTGAGATGATGGTTATGTGTTCCTGAAGGGGTAAAAAGATAATTTTGGCATTTTTACTTCCATGTATGGTATATTATATTACCAATAACTGAATACATTTTAATATGCATTTATAAGCAAAAAGCTTCATTCTGAAGGAAACAATCTGCATGCCTGTGCAGACCATTTAACATTTTCAGAAAATACTGCTCTTGCATACTTTAGTGATCCTTCTCATGTTCCATAGAAAATAACTAATGAATCTGCTACCTCTAGTTAAAAAAGAACAGTCACTTCCCATGCTGTTGGCAGGCTCAGTATCCGTGTGCTCTTGCAGAGTGGAGTTTACCCTGCAAGCATCACCAGGATTAAATACTGCAACTATTTGTAAATTTACATTCACAACACCTGGGCTGTTGTCTCCAAAAGCTGAATTACAAAGCATAGCACTGTTTGAGAGAAGAGCAGTGGATTTCACATCAGTGGCCTAATTATTATATACTTGCATTTAAGATACACAGTAAAGCCATAAATTCATATAAATTTATTGCATTCTGTCTGGAAGATTGCCCACAGTACTTTCCATGAATGATAGAACACAGATATTTCTCAAAAATACATTTGTAATATAGTCAGTTCTTAGAATGAAACCTTTACTTCCAGATGCTGTTTTTGTCTTGTCTAATAACTGGGTTAGTACCAGTCTGCTTGGATTGGGTTTGATTCTGTACTGGTCATTATATGAGAGGCAGAAGTGGTCTAAAGAACTTAGTTCTCAGTCTCTTCCTTATATAGAAATATAATATTTACAGGCCTCACAGAGCCATAATTGGTAAGATGCATGGAAATCCTCAGCTTCAAGAGATTAAATAAATCCCAGGAATTTCTCATGAGGTTTTTCTCTGTACTTTCCCCCATCCTTATTGTGAGTCTTTTGTATTTGGGTTGACATTAGCTCCTCTAGAAAACTAGAGAATACTTTTAAAATTTCTAAAGGCCCTTCAATCCAAAATCCATTAGGATCAGGACAGGTTCTAAAGAAAATTAAAATTGTTAACTTGAGGAAGAGTCTTAAGGGAATCTGAAAGTTACATTAATCTGAGGGTATGGGCAGAAACTCAAGCTTGTCTTTATTGGAAGATTAACCTCCAAGTGAGATGGGCAGCAGATACTGTGGATGAGAACTAAAATGTAGGGAGTTTTAAGCGTTTTCATGGCAGGTGGAAACTTTCACATGACTCAGAGTGTCCTGTAAGACAGTTTGACAGTGTCACCCCCTGAACGAGGCTCCATCCTACTCAGGGTGTCTCGAGGGAGGATTTGTGTTATTCTTCTGCTATTATTAAAAGCCTGAGTGAAATTGCAGCTCTGTCCAAAGAAGTTTTGCTGTTGGTTTGCTGAGGTATTCTTACCTCGAAAGCCATTACAGACTGTTAAACTCAAATCTAATCAGTAATGACCTGGTATCTTACAGACCTAAAAACATTCATTCTAGCATGTTCAGAAGTGCAAGGTGGTTTGTTTCTTTATTATTTGAATGAGTGGCTGGACTGATCCTGCTTGGCTTGAAACCAAAACGATGTGGGTGCAGCTTTCTGGTTGTGGCTTTTCACTGCAGTTCCAGGGAGGAAGAAAAAGAGAGCTAAAAGCAAAACCCAGGAGTTGGCTCTCGACAGACAGAAGCAAACTGGACTTCTTTGAAACTAAATTGGTACTTGATTTGCTTGTAATAGGAATAATTTGGCTTAATATGACTCGACTAGATTAGTGTCATCCCCAAAAATTTGGAATTCAGAAATGGAATTGTTGTTAGCCAAGCAAGTATGAACCCAGCCCTGTTTGGGTTTCAAACTGAATATTTTAATATTTCATCCAAGGGAGAGTCAAGGGGTTTTGGGGAGTTGGTTTTGTTTGGTTTTTTTTTTCTGTTGAGAACCAGGATTTATGGCACAAGGAGTCTGGGGTTGTGGGGGGAGTACCTGTGTTATGAAATTTGTCCAAGCATCTCCTGACTCTGTGCTGACTGAGCCCTTCATGCCAGTCATTCAGCTTCCCAGAGCGGAACAAAGCAGATGTTTGCAGTCCAGTGCAGCTGTTGATGCCAGGCTCGTTCCTACCAACATGTGCATTGGCACACTGCAAAGGGCACTGCTGAGTTTGCCAGCTGAGAGCCCAGGGGCAGGGCCAGCCCCACGTCCTGCCCAGCCACCCCTGTGCGCCCGCAGTCCTGCTGGGATGCTCGTGCCATGCTGCCAGGAGGGATCATCCCCTGGGAGCTGTGTCTGCTCCAGGGATGCCCTCTGTGTGGCAGCTGAGCCCTCCCTGCCAGTGGAGGTGCCAGCCCAGCAGCTGCAGCAGAGCAGGAGACCTTCAGAGGTGCAGGAGGATGGGGTGAGCTGCCAGCCCCGTGCCCAGTCCTGAGGGCAAACACCAAGCCTGCTTTGGGGCTCTCCATTATTAAGCAGGCCCAAATTTTAAGGCTGGACACATGTGTAAAGGGACCTTTTAACTGTGTGCTTGCCCTCTTGTGAGAGCCCCCCGTGGTGTGGGGGCTTTTGCTTCCACTCCCACCATGTGCAGAAGCCGTAGGTAAGTGTTGGGATCATCAATTCATTGCAGCTGAATGAGGGTGGTTGGTAATGTGGAAAGGGAAATGGCACTCTTGGAGTCTCTCCAGGGAAAGAGATCAAATGAATAATCTTCTGGCTGAATGAATGCCTGTTGTTTATTGAGGAGCCACGAGCAAACCAGCAGTGCCAGTCCCCCCTGTGTGGCACGGACTGGACAGAGCCCAGAGGAGCTGTCGGGGAGCTCAGCTTTGTGCTGGGAGTGTGTCCATGCTGGGGTGTTTGCCAGGCACAGAGCCCTGTGAGCAGCCCTGTGCCCAGCCCTGCTGCCTCCCAGGCTGCAGGTGGACAGAGGGCAGAAGGAGGGAGCACAAGCAGAGCCTTTTCACGACCTTCCCAAACAGAGCAGCTCCTCCTGTTTCTCCAGTCTGGCAATGCCATGTGCTGCACCCCTGCCAGCTCCTGGGAGGGCTCTGGGCTCTCCTCAGTCTGCATTGGATCAGCCCTCCTCTAAAACTCCTCTTCCAGCTCCTCTGCCTTGTCCTGTAGTCCAGATTTGTGGGACTGAAATGGTCAGGATTTGACCAAAGATCACGTTGCATTTGCGAAGAGATCATTGTAACTGTGCACGAGATCATTTTGCTCTTTTTTGGCTCGTCTGAACTCTCTCCAGAAAGTGTGACTTACACTGAGGAATAATGGGAGTCTTTAGTTCCATGATTACATGCTCCTTTTTCCTCAGACAGTGTTCTACTTAATTTCAGTGTACAGAATGCTCCCACAAGGGGATAGAATTATGGCTGCATGAGCGGATTCAAATCTGCCCTTTCCTAATTTATGAATGCCTGACTCTTTTTTTTCCATTCTAAATACCTTTCCTGCAATGGAGAGCTTTTTTTTTTCATGCGATATATTTGAAAACTTTACTGTTTTTAAATAAAAAAGATGCAAAATTCAGTGTCCCTTCTTACTTGAAATAAAAAGCTCCATCTCTTCTGCCTCATTCCTTTTGGATATGCATGGGCATGTTAAAGGTTAAGGAAGTTAATTTACTGTTTGTTTTCTGTATGGTGTGTCTGCATTCATAATTTTTTGACAAATCTAAATGTGGGGTGTTTTAAAAACAAATAAAAGAAATGCTCCTTATACACCAATACAGAGCCATATAAATAAATTCTCTATCAGACTCTTGTCTCAAATAAGGCATTAGGGAGGGGCAGTTTAATCAAAAGAATTTTTTTTTTAATATTGTAACCTGTGATTTTTCCTACTGGGGGAAAAAACCAAACCAATTTTGTTCAGCCTGAAGCACAGCAAGGAAATGCAGACCCATCCGGGTTCCCCCTCCAGAAGGGCAAGTTGCTGGATTGCTGAAGGAAACAGTTTTGATATACATGACCAATAAAACTTTCTAAATGTGGATATAAGGAGCTGGTTAAAATTCTCAGAACAAAAACAGTTGTTGTGGGCCCAGGGAGACTAATTTCAGTTCTTGCAGAAATGTAACTTGCAGTAGTGATCCCATCAGGTTCATGCTGATCCTCGGGATGATATCCATGGTGTTAATCACAAAAAAACTTTGGCTGGGCTAATTCACAAGAGCTAAATGTAGTTACCCCTAAATCCCACTTCCCCTTTCCCTTTGAAAGCTTCTGGGCTAATGTCTGTTTAGGTGTTTCCTCCACTCCTTGTTCAGATGATTCCCTTTCTTCCCTTTTTCTAAATACCTCCCTTTGGATTACCCAATTGGCACCTGAATAGCCATCATTTACGTTTGAGCTTTAGTTTTTATAAGCCTTTTAATTTGTAGACTGAAATAAGAACATAGCTTGTTAGCACAAAGGAAGCAAAATTCCATTTTGTGATCTGGACTAGATTCAAAGGAAAAAGCTCCAGTGTGACACAGACTGAGACCTTCTACAGAAGCCTCTTCCTTTCCCCCCTTCCTCAGTCTCTTCAGCATTTTCATGTTGGGCATTTACTCCAGT
The DNA here is from genome assembly GCA_013396695.1 of Sakesphorus luctuosus. NCBI lineage: Eukaryota > Metazoa > Chordata > Aves > Passeriformes > Thamnophilidae > Sakesphorus > Sakesphorus luctuosus. Next base: position 259,461 of record VWZD01004827.1, read on the forward strand.
GGAATGTTGCCAGTGGCCAGGGCTGTGCATATCAGCTTTGATTTGAGTATTTCTGCTCTGAAGTCTTTCCCCTCTGTGCTGTTTTTGCCCTGCCCTCACTTCCAGGTGTGCTGGCACAACTATTTTTGGAGCTGCACTAGGACCTGTATCAGGGAGCCATCCTGCCTTTTTTTTATTTTTCCTCAAGGAAAGACAGACAGTTTTGTTGCTGGTGATGATGAGATGAGATTCCTGGTGCAGCTCTCAGTAACAGCCCCTGGGCAGGGGAAGGAGCTGAATCTGAGCAAGGACACCCAAACCCACACTGCAGCCAACAGCGAGGGCTCCCCAAGGGTGGCCTCTGGCGTTTCTTTGGGGTGGAACCTGTCCAGGTGCTGCTGGTGGGGGACTGTGTGGAAGAATGTTTAGTTAGGAGAACGTGTCAGAATCTGATTTTGTGGCAACCTCATAAAGGCACGAACTCAGGTGTTAACATCTGAATTTTGTGCAGGAGCTTACAGCTGCATGGTGATTCTCAGAACATGAGCAAGTACAGCAAACAGCTCTGAATCACGTTGTCTTGACTTCAGCTCAGCTGAGCAGGGTACAAGTTAGTAGGGACCTTGGTGCAAAAGGCTTAAATTAAACCATCTTCCTACTCCCCACCCCCAACTGGGCCCACTGCACTGTGACACAGTTTGTAATACTGTGCTTAAATCAATGCTAAAGCTGTGGTTTTCATGTGCAAGTGGAGTATAGATTTTTTTTAAGCTAGCTCTTTGGAGTTCTGTTTTCGTTCTGGGTTTTTATCCTTTACCTTCAGAGTGTATGTGCACCACGTGCTGTGTTTTATCATGTGCTTTCCAAACTCTATTCTCTGCCTTGTGTTGTTTCAGCTGCACTTCATCTCCTGTTAGCAAGCTCCAGCCAAGGTGTGGTGACTGACAGTAGAAGGCTGATCTAAACATCACCAAATGCAGTGGGTCAGGAGCTGTGCTGGGCAGGGGCAGCAGCGGAAACCTGAGCCCATGGTGGCCACAGCCAGGGTGTGCTGGTTTAAAGGTAACCTGGCAGGAGAAATGAACCCAACACAAAAGAGATTAGAAGTCAGAGTTACAATTTAATAAAAAATATTACAATAAATGCAATGGCACAAAATAAAATTGGGTTTAACCCACAAACCCAGCAGTGTACCCAGCCCCCTGGGGCACAAACACAATGGGGTTTGTTGGCCCCTGTGCTGAGCCCCACGTGGTTCCCTCGAGTCCAAAGGAAAAGGAAGCGAAAAACCTGTTGGTGCAGATGATGTCACAGTCTGGTGGAGAGTGGTGGGCTCCTCCTGTCCAGGTTCTGCTCCTCCTCTGGATCCAGTGAGTGGTCCCCAAGTCCCCAAACTCCAAGATTCTCTCCCCTCAGGTGCAGGTGGGAGCCCCCAGTCCCTCCCCCAGGGCAGGGAGTTCCACACTGGGGGATCTGACTCTGGGAGTCAGGGGGGATTTTGGAATGGTTGCTGGCCCCTGAGCAGAGCTGAGCCCTCAGGTGGGTGTGGAGGTGCCAAGGACTCCCCAGAGGGGAGTTCTCCCAGCTCCTCTCCCAGGTTTCTTTCCCAGCCAGCTTGCATGCTGAGGTGTCAGGTGTGCCCTGGGCAGCTGTTGCAAATGGGCCATTGTTACCAGTTCCTGGGAAATGGGATAGAGGGTGTAGAATGCACAGCTTTGGTCATACCCACACAGGGATAAACTGGTCCCAGCTGCTGAAGTAGGACAGAGGGGAGCACTGGCATATGCAGGAGCTGTGCAGAGAACAGGAAAGCTGAAGGCAAGGCAAGGCAAGCTCAGCACTTGAAATGCCTTGAAGGTCTTGCCTCAGAAAGAGCTCAGTGATCAGGGCACAGCTTCCTTACCTGCTGCAGAGGGGGCAGAGCTGAGTCAGCTGTGCTGAGATTTGTGCTGTGAGCACACATATTTGAAGATGAGCTACTTGTCTATGCATTTTTATGCTTTCCATCAGATTGCACTGTCCCTTAGGTACACACAAGATATGTCAGTCATTTCATCCAGAGAATGTTTCTGGTGTTATACCACTAAGAGCTTGCATTAGAAAGTCGTGGGACAATTTTTCCTTTCTGTCATATCTCCCTTTTAAACTAGTTCTGCTAAACTTTGGAATCTGTGCTCACCTTGACGGTGGGGCAAACACCATGGAACAAACAGTTGCTGAACTCTCAGGAAATGGGCACTGCCCATATTCCCGTGGTGACTCAGCCTCTCCCGTGTGCTGCCTGGTGTCAGTTCTGTGAGGTGGGGGAAAAACCCCAACCTCTGGACCTGTTAACTAATTCCACCAGATCAGACTGTAGGAGATGAGGCTGGTTTGTCTACTGAATCAGTGGAGTGTGTTGGGTGAGGAAGGGGCTGTATGGAAACATTTCCCCAGAGTGATGAATGGAACACCTGAGCGGTCCCTCTGCCTGTCTGTGGGTGGGGAGCAGAGCCACATCATTCCCCTGTGCCTACACTGTGTCCCATAGGAATGCAAGAGAGAAGTGCAGAAGAATTAAATCTCTCTCTGCTGATCCTTGTTTCCTTTAAACACCACTCAGTTGCACAGAAATTTCCTGTGGAAGTTGCAAGTGTTTCATGTTGCTATAAAAGGTGGGGTTTTTTTAAGGAAGTTAAAAACAGATAGATGAGGTGGAGTGGATGGTAAAAAGTACATTTCTGCAAAATACCAATGTATGTTAAGACATTTCTGTTGCTTGCATAAAGCCTGGAAAGAGGCATGAATCACAGCAATCCATTTAGGATATAGATATGCACAACTGCATATTTTTTGTTCTCTTATTGTACTTGCTAACTACTTGACTTCTCAGCTTTCAGGAAAAAAGAGACTCTGTGTTCTGGAGGGCCAAATATTTAATGTTCATGTCCTGTGTGGAGGAACTGCAGTGTTGCTGGCCCCACTATTATGACTGCAGTTCCCTCAAAACCTTGAGATTAATCTAAAAAATAAGACTTTTTTAAAATCGAGCTGTACGGTTTTGTCACTGTTTGGTTTTCTAAGCCCCCTTTGAGAGGGAGACTGGGGGTGTTAGCACTGTGCTCTCTCACAGATAAATGGTGAGGTTTTCAGTAGGTTAAGAAACTCTCATATAGTAAATAAAATAATTAAGGACTACAAAGGCTAGGGAAGAGGCTCCTGTTGACATTGAATGGATGTCAAATCAAGTTTCTGCTGTATTAGCAAAGCTTTATCTGAAAAAAAATATTGCTTCTTATTCTGTGTTTAGAAATATTACCAGGTTATAAATAAGTGGAGTGTGTGTGTCTTTCTAAAATACGTGTAGTCTTTTGTTTTAAAGTTGTCCATGTTTCTTCATGTGAATAATTAAATTGCTTTTGGCTGATTTATCTACCTGAGGAGGGTGATCACAGTGTAGACCCTTTTTTCTTGTGTACCCAGGCACATCATCTGGAAAATGTGAGAATGCACTGGCTACATTTTACATTTTTGTAAGGTTACAGAACATGAAATAAAGCCTTGGAAATGGCTCTACAAAAGATGTAAGTTCAATTTTGGGTTTTTGTATGAAGTGATTATTAAGTGTCAAAGGTCTTACTGAAGCTACATTTGTATGCCTGCACTGGAAATACCTGACTAACAATCCAGCCTGTAAGGGACTCTGGTGTATAATATATATAATTGTATGTGTATATAATAGTGACTCTAGTGTATAATATAATATATATACACAAACTCTAGTGACTGTGACTGTCGTATAACAAGCATTTTCCATGATCATTGGTGTTACTGTCAATAACATTCTAATTTGCTAATGTTTATTTCTGTTTAATTAAAATAAGAGTTTGTTTTGATGTTGCTTTTAAAAATTATTTGGCATATCATCTTCATGGTAGCTTTACAAAGTCTCTCATTGTATCTTTTTCTAAGAATTTGTGTTTTGTGGTATTCTCTATTTTTCCTGCTTCCAAAACCTGTGTATCAGTAGTTTTCATTCTCCCAGGATCTTCCATTCTGGTTCCCTTGCATTGGTCCAGGAAAGCAGAAGTGGAAATGTTGCCACAGGCAAATGTGGTGCCTTTTCCAAAGGTGTAACTGAGTTTTGTTGATCAAAATACTCTGCTGATAACAGCCCATGTAGAGTGTTTGACAACACAAATTAATTCTGGGAAGAGACTTTCTAAAGTAACAAATGGAGTCAGGAACACAGTTCAAACTGGAAAATGGAGAACAAACCCCTGAACTTCATTGACAAAGCTAATGCTCATCTCTAAAATGGATATTAAATTGTAAAAAATCAATTGGTTTCCAGTAGAATTTACACTCCTGAAGTCATCAGCTTTCTTTGAAAATCCACTTCTCCCTCTGATCTTGGTTATCTTTCTCAACAGTGCAGTGGTTTGAAACAAGACCTGTGTTCTCATGGAGGTGTAAATATATCTGTGTTTGTGTGTATGAGTAAAGGCACTGCAACTTTACAGCTTCCCTAATATGGAGGAATTAACCTGGAATGAAATACTTTGAAAAGGAATCATGTGGGAAATAAAATTATTAAACAAACTTGCAAATTGACCACAGAAGTCAGTGTAGCCCTGGATTTCTTTCAGCTGTGTTTTAGATAACTTTGTTTTGCTTCTCACAGAGATCGAATCTTACAAGGCTGAGAAGTCCATGCAGAGCAGCTGGAATTAGTTAAATATTGGAACTGCTGTGCTTTGGTTGCATCCTCCAACATGACCAATCCTCAGTAAGTACCGTGTGACACAACTTGCTCTACATGAAAGGGAACAGGTGCTACCTGGAGAATGATGTTGGGACATCAAGAAGGTTCTGTAGTTGTGTGAAGAGTGTAAATTAGCAGGAGAAATGTGAGTGTTGTAAGCATGTCTGATGTGTTACTAACAGCAGTGGCTAAAACCAAGGATATTCTATTACTTTCATGTCTATCTTTTTTTTTCCTGCCACCAAACCTGTCCCAAAGTTGTCTGCCAACACTAGTCTGTTTTTTTGGTTTTCTTTTCAATCAAATCAGACTATGTCTGCCATTTAGTCTGTGTTAGAATACAGAGGGAGAGGGAAGGCAGCACCAACCCGTTTCCTTATTCCTTTATAACACTGGAATTTGGAGCATTGTGTGCTCTGTCATGCAAAACTGAACTACCTGGGTCTTATAAAGGTAAACGTCCACAGAATGGCACTAAAGGTGAAAATGAAAGAAAATTCTTGCTAAAATTAGCTCCTACCTCTGGGTTCCTGATTTCAGATTGTTTACAGAGGAATACAGTTCGGTTGAAAATCAAAGAATCTCATTACTTTCTATTATTAATTACACATTAATAAAATAAAAGCCTTTAGATTGTTTAAATAGTACTTCCTTTTACCTCTATTTTCTGCTATAGCATGACACAGCTGCAGCCTTGCCCTGCCAAATACTTGAGATATAACAGCATTTTCTGCTTTTTAAAGTTACTGTCTTGTGTCAGGCTGGCAGCAGTTAGCTCCATTTAGTTCGGGAATAATGTCTGACTGAATGTGAAGCTCTGACCGATGGAAACTTCCACACAGAGTTTTAGTTTCTTCATCCACATCCTGAGATGATATGATATCCTTACACATCAGTTAAGTGCTCTTTTTCTGGGAAAAAAGGAACTTTTAATCAGGTTGCTTAAATTACTGGAAGATTTTGATAAACTTCTTTAAAACAAATTCACCAATGCAATTTTTGCAGTCAAACAACAGAGGGAAGTTGGGTGCTAGGAAGTTTTTAACTGTATCCCTGTGGAAGAGGAGTATCTTCACAGCTGCTGTTGAAAACCTCTGACAGCAGCCTGAGATTTCCTCAGAAGTTCCCAGGCTGCCCTGGAGGAAAACTGGAGAAGTTGGTACTTGCACCTGCTGTGAATCAAACCCAGGCAGCAGCTTTGGCTGGGGCTGCACAGGATCACCCTTGACATGCAGGCTCTGTCCTACAGAGGAGTCATCCCTCACATGACTCAGGAACACTCTCACTGTCAAAGTCTCAAGAGAAGGAGTATCTTGTTATAAATCTTGTTATAAAGACATGTATACATTGGCACACTATTTTTACCTGCATGGGTTTTCCATTAGTGTATAGGAATACATGATCAGGTTTAGAATCCATACATAAGGGTAGTTGAGATAGTCTTTATGAAGGAGTCCATAATTCTTCTGAATCATTGTTCTCCTTTCAGAGCTATTTTGAAATAACACAACAGTCCTTTCTAGTTAAGTGAAACAAAGCTGCCATCCATCAAAACTGTTTGAATCAATATTCAAATCCACTATGGAAGAGGGGTCAAACTGCATCCATTAATTAACAGTTGATTTGTATATAATGATTAATAAGTTTAGCTATTCATTGCTCACTGATCTAACTTACAAAGCAATGAGTTTTTAGTTGGCATAGTTACATGTCTTCTTTCTGTTTTGTATCAGTATTTTGCTTTTGGGTTCATGCATTTTTTCTGTATTTGCTTGTTTATAACACACCCATTTATGTTCAGTGCTTTTGAAGCAGATTGAGCAGCATGAAATGCTGTTTTTCTTTGTGAGGTTTCTGTTCATCACAGAGAGGTCTGTGAAAGACAGATTTGGTCTATTCCCTCAATGACCTTGCAGAGACCTTTTAAGTTGCTGGCTCTGAGATTCTATGCAGTTCTTGTCTCTAACTTACTTTTACTTGTTTGCTTATTTATGTATTTGTATCTGCTTCTGTGTGTCTGTGTTTGTTACATTTTCAGGCCCACAATTGAAGGTGGTGTTTCAGAAGTTGAGATAATTTCCCAACAAGTGGAAGAAGAGACGAAAAGCATTGCTCCTGTGCAGCTTGTTAACTTTGCTTATCGAGATCTCCCTTTAGCTGCACTGGATCTGTCTGTGGCTGGGTCCCAGCTTTTATCAAATTTAGATGAGGAGTACCAAAGAGAGGGGTAAGTACAAAGGACAGAATTTTGGTTTATAGTTTTAGGTTATAAGAATTTCATAACCTGTAAAATAGGACACCTTAAACTGGAGAAGTGCAGCCAGTTGTCCTCAAAATCATTGTCACAGAATGGAAGTGATCTTTTCTACTATAACTAGTCTGGGCTGGTTTGGGGCTCTTTTTACTTCTGCCGTTTGCCCACAGCTGGGAAGCCTTATCTCAGGGAAAACTGGACAAAACATCTGTAGCCCATCAGACAAGTAGAATGGCGTGGTGAAAGCTCTCTGAGCAAGGGGTTTCAGGATGACAGAGAGTTGGCTGCTGAGATTCTTGTACGTAGTTGTGCCTCTCCTGACTGAGAGATTATGGCACAGGCAGTGTGCTTTTCACCCAGCAATTGGAATTGTGTGGTTTGATTTTGTGAGAACGTTGTCTTTGTTGATGTATATAGAATATACATACTGCTCCTCTTTTCCTAGAACAATGGTTCCAGTTTGACTGGAATAAAAGCTCCTAATCAGTTCATAGCATTTGCCCAAACATAACCTGGTGTCAGATTATGTAGCATTGTTGTCCTACAGGACATCAAAAGTCATCCTTATGCCTGTTTCAGGCTTGAAGTGGCTGTAGGTGGACTGCTGTTCTAAATCCTTTCTGAAAGATTTGGGTCAACTGGAGAGAATCCAGAGGAAGGCAATGAGAATGATGAGAGGCTCAGAAAACCTGCCATGGCGTACTGATTGAAGTAACATGAAGGAGAGACTTTGAGGGGAGCTCTAAGAGAGTTCAGTAGGAGGGGAACAGGCTGCTATTGATCTCTGTGATGCTGAGGACAAAGAGCAAGAAGCTTGAATTGCAGCAGAGAGGCAAGGGCAGCAAAGGGCTGGGGTGGAGTGCTGGGGTGTGGAGGAAGGAGGGGAACAGGGATTCAACTGCTGCATGTCTGCAAGGAGATGCATTTGTCAGGAATGATAACACTGGAGTTTAACATTCCTTGGGACAGATATGCAGTGAGTTCTGTGATTGCTGTCACAGTGAACACACATCTACTCCACTGTCAAGGAGATCCCTGTAAAAGCACTTCCCAGGAAGCCAGATAGGATGCATGCTGATGAAGACATTCAAAGGCTTTATATAAGCCTCCATTTATTAACAGCATTTTAACCTGTGCTCTGTAATCAGCAGAGACCTGCCTGATCTCAGCCCAGCAGGTATTCTGTGTGGAATCAGGAATCAATATGTGGGGAGGGCTCTTGCCTCTAATTTCTTTCCAAATTGGACTTTATGAAACATCTCCAGAAAGTTGTTACTCCAAACAAGGGGAAATACATTTCGAGGAGGTTATATAAGTAGGGTACAACTGTAACATCAAATACCCTGCACAGCAAAAGAGGCACTTGAAAATTAATTTGAGTGTGCAGGTGTAACCCTCAGGCTATTTTGGTGCTGAGTCAATACCAGTTTAGTTCAAGTGTGCATTTTTATAGATTTTTATGATCTGAAACTCGATTTTTCACTGTGCCAAAGGGCACAGATCTTTCATTGTAACCACTTGAGCAGCTTTGCAGTGTTAAGCATGGAAATAGGCCTGTCATTCTTTTCCTCAGCAGAGATGTCTTCCTTCACACAGACTCTTTTGTGGCTTTGTCAGTCTGCACAGAAGTAAGCAGGTGACCTCCCTGCTGTGGAGTGCATTCTCTGAAGAAAGTTCAGAGCTTAGTTTGTACATCTCTATGCATTTTGGCTGAGTATGTTCAGCTGAGTCCCAGCACTGCATCTGCCTTGTGGGAACAGTGGCTTCTTCCTTTCAGAAGCTCTCAAGACAACTGATGCCCTGAGAAATTTAGGAGCAGAGCTGAGCTCCAGAAGCCCAGCAGCAGAAGTAAAACTGTCCTTGTGCCACCTCCTGGCTTTTGGTTGGGAGCATGTCTGGTTTTATGAATGTGGTGTCATTTCTTTCCCATGGCCTTGTTAGATGTAACTGGCTTCAACCTGAATGAGAAGGAGATAAGATGGGTCAGATGAGTTGGATTCAGGAACTGGCAGCCACACCTCCCTCACATACAAAGAGGTGAGAGCACAGGAGGTGGCAGAGAAGTCGAAGTCCCTGCAGTTTCTGGCTGTGTCCACATTTTAAATTGACAGGAAGCTCAACATGAGCCAACAGTTTGCCCAGGTGGCCAAGAAGGCCAATGGGATCCTGGCCTGGATCAGGAACAGTGTGGCAGCAGGCCCAGGGCAGTGACCCTTCCCCTGGACTCTGCATTGGTGAGGCCACACCTTGAGTGTTGTGTTGAGTTCTGGGCCCCTCAGTTGAGGCAAGAGATTGAGGGACTGGAGCGGGGCCAGAGAAGAGCAACGAGGCTGGAGAAGGGAGTGGAGCACAAGTGCTGTGGGGAGAGGCTGAGGGAGCTGGGGGTGTTTAGCCTGGAGAGGAGGAGGCTCAGGGGGGACCTCATCACTCTGTAACTACGTGAAAGGAGGTCGTAGCCAGGTGGGGATTGGTCTCTTCTCTCAGGCAACCAGCAGGAGAACAAGAGGGCACAGCTTAAGCTCTGCCAGGGGAGGTTTAGGTTGGATATCAGACAGAAATTCTTTCCAAAGAGTGCTCAGGCATTGGAATGGGCTGCCCAGAGAGGGGGTGGATTCACCATCCCTGGAGGTTTTTAAGATGAGACTGGACGTGGCACTGAGTGCCATGATCTCGTGATCAAAGTGGGGTTGGATCAAGGGCTGGACTTGATCACTGCTCTTGTCCTGCTGCCACACTGTTCCTGATCCAGGCCAGGATACCATTGGCCTTCTTGGCCACCTGGGCACACACTGTTGGCTCATGTTCAGTCTCCTGTCCATCCAAACCTCCAGGTCTCTTTCCCCCTGGCTGCTCTCCAGCCACTCTGTGCCCAGCCTGTGCTGCTGCAGGGGTTGTTGTGGCCAAAGGGCAGATACATGAATGAGAGGACACGAAAGGAGTCTTCTGATTTAATGGTTTAGGTGTGTGCACCCCAGGGTTTTCCTCTAATTTTCCTTCTTTAAAGCCAGAAGGAGTTCAGAGTCCAAGCACAAATTTAACCTGGTTGCTAACTAGGGGAGCTTTTTATTCATCTGAGAAAAAGTTTCTCTTAATAAACCCAATATTAATGGTCAGTCAGGAATATGTGGGTCGTAGCTCAGCCCTCTTTGTGTCCCTGGAAACTTTCAGATGGCATCAGATTAGCTACTCCTCCCACCAGAAATGAAAAAAAAGAAAATGGCAAGTGAAAAGAAAGAAAAAGATGGTCTGTCCTTAACCTGTTAGACAAACCATGTGTCAGCTGACATTCCTATGGCTTTAATGCTGGAATAAAATCCTATTTTGTGCAGGCTGATGGATCTTTGCTTTCTCATATCAAACTGGGCAGTCAGTTCCCATCTGTTGAAGGAATTTTGTGTACAGTTTGAGCAGCTTTGTCAGAAATTTAGATGACAGTGCTGATCCCTGTGCTAAGCAATGAAGGAAGGACTGCAGATTAGATGGTGCATTAAGACTGTCCCTGAGGTACACCTGTAAGTGGTGAAAGGGTAATCAGGCAAAAAGCTTTCTGCTCTCCCACCCTCAAACACATCACATAATATGTGTGGAGCAAAAGTTCTTCTCCCTCTGTAGTCTTGTCACATGGAGGAAGTACCAAGATTTACATGATGGAAGTTGGTTAAGCTGGACAGAGTCTGCATTACAAGCGCTCATTGCAGTCCTGTGGGTGGGTTGGCATTGCCAGGGCTTTGGCTGGTGAGGAGTAAGGGGTGTGTGGCTTCCCTGGGAGGAGAGGAGGAATTCCTGCCTCTGCCTTGCGGGAATTCCTGCCTCTGCCTTGGGGGAATTCCTGCCTCTGCCTTGCAGGAATTCCTGCCTCTGCCTGGCTGCAGCTAGGCTAATGTGCCTGGTGTTAACAGAGCTATGAGTCTTACTCTTCAGGAAAAAGAAGTTTTCTGATAAATGCCAACAATATGTGACTAAAACATTTTGAGTTCTGTGTGACTGTAGCAGGCTGTGTTTATAAAGGTAATCTCTTCCCTACTGTGGGGAGAAGCTACTATTTCTTCTCACTGTGGGCAGAAACAGCAGCTTGGTTCTCATAACCAATATGAGTGTGATATTCATTAGTTATTGGTCCTGCTGATCTGCTCTGCAGTTACCAGGTTGGGCTCATCCTTAGATGTTGCTGTGCATTGCTTAGACAGTGCAGAAGTTCTTGAGACATGTGTATGAGACTTGAACTCCTCCTGAAAACGTGCCTTGGCTGCCAAGGGGCACACCTGGTGTACATCTCTAACTTATCTGTAACCAGTGAGGGGATCTTGGGTACAAGAAGCACAACTTGCAGCAGAGTTGCAGGTTTGCTTTGTGTCTGAATTTACTGGAGAGGCTGTGTCTGTCTGAACTCAGTTTGCATGAAAAGAGCATGCAAACATTTCTTGAAGGAGACTTATCACCCAGATTTTTAAATGTTAACGTTAGCTGTAAGTGCCATTCTTGGTTTCTTTTTTCCCAATCAAGTATTCTGTTTTCCAAAAACTATTTTCTCTCTTCTGCTTTTTGCATCAATGTCCAGTAAAAGTGGTGGAGAATAGATGGACAATTGACAGCATGCAGAAAATGAGACATGTAGGGATAGGGAAAAGCTCTCCTTCCTGTCTTTTCCTGAAGTCCCAGGTAGGAGGTATCAGTCACAATAAGTTATACAAGAATTTACAGATGCACAACGGGCTGTGTTTTATTGTTGTGAGAATATGCAGATGGACAGTGAGCCTCTGTCTTGATAAAGATCTGTGGTTACCAAGGGTTGAGAATCAAGGAGGGAGAGATGTACACTAACTTTAAATTATTTGTTGTGTTTGTTTTAAATTACAACTCTTGAGGGGCTTTTTATTAAAGGAATTTGAACCATGAAGGTGCTTTTCAAAATATTGTGTCTTATATCAAAAAAGTGAAGTTTGGGATTTTATGCAGTTAATGTGACTCATTTGACATTAGCTGTAAATAGTTATAATTTAATAATTTATGGTGATCTGTTCATAGCCTCAGATTTGTTTGGTCACAGCTGGAAAGTGCATTGAACAGTAGGAATGTCTGAAAAAGGAAAACTGCAGAGAGAGAGAGAGAAAGGAAGGGAAACCAAAACTGAACACAGATTTACAGAGATGCAGAAATGAACACAGGGAGGAGTTGTGAGCTCTTTGTTTTAAATTGGTTGCAAGACTTGGCTGTTGGATATATTCCCCCATCCTGGGAGAAAAAGATGTCTGTCCCTTCAGTCTGTCTGCTGTGATTGCACCAAGTAGATGCCATTATTTTGGTCTCCATTTTCATCTTTCAGATATTACTTTGATCTTTTTGAGGTATTTTACTTTTGCTTTCAACAAAGAACTCAACTGGATCAAGTTCTCACATTTCTCTTGTTTTCTGCTTTTCTTGTCTTTATTTGGCAGCCTAATAAAAATGAGTCCCTTTTTTGCAAAGTTCTGTGCACCTCCTGCAGATCCTGGAAGGCATGATTTTGATCCATGGTGAATAATGAGGTTCAAGCTCAAGACAAATTGCAAAGCTTTTGGAGGGCAGAACTATTTCATGTAGTGAGCAAGCTCCTTGTGTTTACAGCAGTGACTTGTCATTTATTTTTAGCTGCCAGTCACAGTCTGAATCCAGAGAGGTGGTGCACAATCAGGATGCAGTGGAATGAGTGTAGTGCTGCTCTGACCCTTGTGCAGTTCTGTATCCCTGCTGCTCCTGGTGCTGTGGTCCAGCCCTGAGCCCTGCACTGCAGCAGGGAATGAGCCTCAGCTCCACAGGGCCTGGGAGGTGCCAGCTCTTCACAAGGGAATATGTGAAATTCTGGGCTATGTTACAGGCATGGTCAGTGGTTTAGAAATGTCTTTTTCTGTACAGAGCTTTTGAAGTGTTTATCTTTGTAAATGTTGTTTACCAGACTAGCTCATTACTGTGTTTATCTCAGTACCTAAATCCTCTGTGTGTCCCTACAACAATCATATCCCTTGGTAGATGGAGCACTACTACAAGTAAGACAAAGAATTCATTTTCTAGCTCAGTGATTTCCAGATTTTTTTGCTTTGGGGATCTTTCTGTATTTTTCTAACAGCACTGGCTTTTCCCACATACTTTTTCTTGGTAGAAGTGTAGTAATTGTATCTCATAGACCACTGTTTGCAAAGCTCTTTACTGGAGACTGGGAATGAAATGGATCTAATTTGTTGGGCTTGCTACTGAAATTAATTGTCTAAGTTGGAGAAGACATGGCTTGGTGCAAAAATGGAAATGTGGATAAGCAATGGTACAAAGGGGAAATGCAGAAAAGAGAAATATTTGTCTGGAAGGCAAGTCCATAAAAAAAATCAGCTCAATGCTGAGCAGCAGCCTGAAAGCAAGTCAGGGCTTGGGATTGCCTGGACAAAGGAGCAGAGAATACAAGAGAGGCCCTGGTTGTACCTCTGTGCATATCCAAGCTTTGCCCAGGTCTTGAACATGATTGTAGTTCTGGTCCCTGTCAAGGTAGATAAAAAAGAACTGGAAAAGAATCAAAGGAAAACAGTGATCAAAGATGTGCTGCAGCTTCCACTGGAGGTGATTGTGTAAACTGGGACTCTTCAGTGGAAAAGAGGAGGCTGACCTGAGATTTCATTGATATTACAAAGTCTGTGACACAGGTTAAAATAAGGTTTGACACCCACAGCCCCCTGCCAGTGCAATCTGTAAGGTACATTAATAGATTAAGGTCCAGTTCCAGAAAAACAAGAGGTTGCTCTTTGCAGAGAGGGCAGTGGGTGCCTGGAGCTGCTTTCTAAAGGCTGTGTGGCTGTAATAACTTATCCCCCTAAGGGGAGGCTGGACAAGTTCCTGGAAGAGAAATTCATTGAAGATTACCAAGTATAGTGTGAGAAAACACATCTGTCTCAGGAAGTCACCAAATTGAAAATAGCTGGATGCTGTGAGAATGTTAAGGGGGAGGATTTATGTGTCTGCTGTGTTCTTAGTCATCTTGAGACATCTGCTCATGGCCACTGCTGGGGACAGGATGCCAGGCCTTTGTTCTGACCCAGGATGGCTATTCTTATGTTTCTTAAAGGCAGGTTTTGAGCCTAATGTTAATATTTCCCTAAAGATCTTAGCATAAAAAGAAAAAGCCTGATAAGCAGTTTTCCAGTGAGAGGAGCAATAGGTCAGGTAATCACAGGATGGCTGTGGGCAAACAGTGTGATACACACCTAAAAAGAAAGCACACATGATCCTAGAAAGCATAAAGTGCTTCAAATAGAGCTGGGAAGCATTCATGTAATTAATTAAACCTATTCCAAAATATTATGTAGTGCTCCAATTGTCTGTATTCACATGCAGAAGAGGCTACAGGATAGTTACTGAGACTGAGTGTCTGTTTTGGGCTTTAATTGAATTACATGAGTGGCTGCCGTTGCTGTGGATAAAATGCATCAGAGACTGAATGCCAGCAAGAGAAAAGAACTAATCAGCTAAAGAATAACATTGGCACAAGGGGGAGTGGGTATAAACTGGCCATGGGGAGGAAACTGGGGCAGTCTCTCCTGCCCTTGGAGCAGCAGAGCTTTGCAGCAATCTTCCAAGAAATGTCATAGACTTTAAAACAGCAAAAGTTTTAGGGGGGGAAAAAAGATGAGGGTGTTCTCAACAGTTAAAGCAAGCTTGTAGGAGAAGCCCAGGGAAGGGGTGCAGAGCTCTGTGTGTCCCTTGGAGAGATGCTCTGGCCTCCAGCTGCTCCCTCCTGCTGGAGGCTCTGCTGTCTGTGCCTCTCAGCCAGATTTGGGTTGTTGTTCAGCCTCTCTGTGTTCCTGTCACTTCCTGACTGTGGCCTTTCTGCACTTCAGATACCAACCTGGATCTCCTCCAGCCTTCTGTTTTCTGTTCACAGCCATCTTGTGAGGTGCAAATACTTGCTGTTTAGCCAAAAGAAAAGCAAAAAGGCAGGGTAAGGTATAATGCAGATTTGGAGGTATTTGTTTACAAGACCAGAAAATAGAAACAGTGACAGCTGTTAACAGCTTGAACAAAGTGTTTGTAGTGGTTCCTTACCAAATAAATATGTTCAACCTTTCCCAGTTTTGCCTTATGTTCTTTTTTCCAAGCTGTTTGTTAATAAGACATGCAGTGATGATGACAGATTGGTTTTGCTCAAAGCCATGTGTGAAAGTATCTTTAAAAAGCATTACCCCTGGTAAAATTCCACTAAATATATATTAATGTCTCAGAACAAAACTTTACAGCCCTGTGTCACCATCAACCACAAAATGCCTGTTCTAGTGCATGTATTTAATTCATCCAGGCATTGCAAGAAAGGCAGGTAATATTTTTGTTGCAGAGATGAAGTAGCTGAGAGACCTGATGGACCTGTTTGAAGTCAGCCAGGAAAGTTTTCCTAAGTCATACTTGCCTGTGGATTCAAGCAAATACAGTCAGGACACCAACAGAATGTGTGCTTGTTCTCTGAACAAACACAGGACTTTTTTACTGGCTTGTGGGGTTTTTGTTGTTGGTTTTGTCTGAAATGAGGGGAAAAAGGTGTTTTGCTTGCCTATGGTTAGGTTAGTGTGTAATCTCAGAACTTTATAAAGATCTCTGTAATTTTGGGGTGTTTGGGTGGGATCTTTTGAAAAGTCTGTGTAGCTAAGTTTCTTATCTGAGCTTTAAATTTAAGTGTAGCTTTGCAGTGTTGCAGGTGAAATGGGCAGAATCTGGAAGGTAAGTTTAAATCCACACTAGTTCTGGTAGGGATCTGTTCTTCTCCAAACCCATATTTTTCATCTGTTGAAACACATCAGAAGGGAGAGATCAGTACTACTCTACTAAACAGGTTCCAGGGCTGAAGGGGTGAGGGGGTTTGTGTATTAGGAGTCAGTGTGGTTAGCAGGTCAACAGGTTTATCTAAAATATATTTCTAGTTGGATTGTAGTTCCTTTTATTATTTATATCCATTCTTTACAAGAGGTAAGAGGTAAAAATAAAAAACCAGCAGCCCGAGACAACAAATACAACTTGGTGTAATGGGTTGGGATACAGAACTGGAGGTGGTTCTTCAGTGCTTCCATTTCAAATACTTCTGTATCTTTGAAATAAACTTAGATGTTTTATGAGTGAGATAGAAGTGTGAAGATGCAGGTGAGCTGCAACCAACCTCTCTTTCCCCTTGCAAGGTGATGGTTTCCTTCAGAAGCTTGTTAGAATCAGTGTTATTAATACTGAATGGTAATACTGAACAGACAGAATAACTCCACCTTCTTTAGGATTCTGTAAGTAATTAAGAGCTTGAGTAATGATTATCATGGCTAATTAGCATGTGTGCTGAGTATCACAGTTGGGTTGTATTTAATGGTACATTTGGTGTGCTTGAAAACCTTGACTAGGTAGAGCTTTTAAAGGCATTTCCTTGGGCCCTCTGCTGATCATTCTGGGAATGGGAAAAGCTGCCCTGCAATATTAAAATGCTGGATAATGTAACTTTTGGAAAAGGGAAGATAAATGTAAGCAGAGAATTGAACTAAAGCTTGTTCTGTTTAAAAAGGGCCTCCCCTCCTCATTGTTTTTAGAAAAAAAAAACAAGTGCAAAACATAGCTGCATTTAAAACAAATTATCCTGTTCTGAAGTGAGGTAAAATAAAATCCATTCAAAGATCAGTTGGAAAAAAGGCCCTATCCCAATGCCTTTTTTTGCCTTCTGTTTTAAAACTGCCTCTTTAAAATCTAGTGCATTCAGTGTTCAGGCTTGAGCCATAACCTGAGGACAAGTTCCTGATAGTAACACTTGTCAAATGTTCTCTGAAGTTTTAAGAGTTGATTGAGGAGCCTTCCACAGTCAGGTAATCAGGCAATCTGACTACAAGTGCTGATGTGCTTAATTCTGAGAAGCTGCTTCAAGGTGTCAAGTCTCTGAGCACTGCTTGGCATCACTTTCTCTCTCATTTGTGAATGTGGGTACTTCAGAGATCATTTTGTGGTATTTTTCCAAGTGTTTGATTATAACCTGAGTTACTGAGTCTGGAGCTGTTTATTTGGAATTGGTCAATATCATCCTATCTTCTGTATCACTGGTTTCAGTGCATTGACATTATAGTTCAGTGGGGTTACTGCCCCACACTTCTGTGCTCAGGGCTTTTTACAGCCTAGTTAGTAAATCATGTCAGCTTTCCATTACCTAATGTGTGGTTACAGAGCTTTGAAAGTCTGGTGTCAGGCAAGTCCCCCATCAGAACTTGCTGAGGTGGAGCCAGTACAGGAACATTGCAGAGCACTCTGGTAACTAATTATATGTATCAAAGTGGAACTGGGCCAGGGTGCGGTTTAGGAGGGAAAAAAAGTCAGAGTGGGCTTTATGCTTCTGAAGTCCCTGCTACACTGGTATTCCTGTACTTCCAAAAGAAAAACAGTTATTTTTAACAGCCCCCTTGTAATTGTGTATCAGCATTAGTGCAACCTTTGCTGATCCATCATCTTCCCTCCAGAGTTTCTGGTCCTCAGAGCCACCTCTCAGCTGCATCCTGCCTAAACCTTATTGTAACTCTGAAACAAGGTGACCTCACCCAGCCTGGGTTTGGAGCAGTCTGGGGTGCATTGCTGTCCCCAAAAGTGTGGTACCCCAAACTCTGGGCAAGTAATTTTGGACCTGATCCACTAACAGCTTGATGAGAGTCAGACAAATAGCCAGGTGAGGGAGCCTTGGTGAGAGGCTTGACCCTTAGCCAGGCTGTAACCTTTGCTCCTGTAAGTGTAGCTGTGCAATCATTGAGCTTTTCTTTGGTGTTTTCTACATTTGTGTTGCTGTTTTCTGTGATGTCATGGACTGATTGGTGCAGACCAAATGTGGGAGCCCGTGTCAGATCTGCCTCATAGCAGAGCAGGGATAATGATGCAAGACCATAAAATTCACCTGCAGAGAAAGTCTTAAGAAAACATCATTAGCTTCTAACCAGCAGAGCCCTGGTGTGCCTTGGTGCTCACAGAGAAGTGAGGGCAGTGTGTCTGTCAAAGTGAGAGCACAACAAAACTGAGGAGAGAGGAGGGAAGCAGAAATGTGTGTGTAATAATTGGGGCTGCATTACTCAGTGCATTGAAGGCACTTGGACACCAGTGCACTCCAGAGCTGGGGGCACACACAAGATCCCCAGGGGGAAGGTTTTTCTTATGTGTTTTTCTTGGTCAACAAACCAGTGAAAGTGAATTTTCAAAGTCTTTGCACGTTATTGCTGAGTTTATCCATAACAGCAGAACTTGTAATTTTGAGTTCACTGCTCTTTAGCTCTTTTCCTTTTTCACTTCTTCTTCTTTTCTTTTCTTTTCTTGTTTTCCCCTTGATTTTATTTCTGTAGATCTAACTGGCTAAAACCGTGCTGTGGGAGACGAGCAGCTGTGTGGCAGGTATTTTTGCTCAGTGCAAGTCTCAACAGTTTCCTGGTAGCCTGTGTAGTATTGGTGGTGATTCTTCTGACTCTGGAACTCCTAATAGATATAAAGCTTCTCCAGTGTGAGTAGTAGGATTTTTTTCTTTTTCTTTTTTTTTCTTTTTTTTTCTTTTTTTTTTTTAATTTTGATTAAATAAAGGCTTAACTTGCTGGGAGATTTTTGAAGGGGGGAGGATGGTGTGGATTTTTTTTCCTACCATTTAAATGATTACTAGGTTAGGTAAGAAATGTGTTTTTGTGGAACCCTGGTATAGTGAAGTCAGTCTCTTCCTTACTTTGCTGACCAAATTCAGGTCAACTATCAAATTCAGTATAGGACAAATTTTCAAAGGGTACAAGCAGAGTGTTCATGCAGATATTCACACGTGCTGTTAATCATTAGTACTTGAAAAGGTCTGTCCTTTACAGACATACTGTGTGTGCACAAAAGCAAAATCTGTGCATCATTGATACTTGTCACACATGGATAGACAGAAGTGATGAGCAGGCCAGGGTGTTTGGTGCTACCTCTATTATTAATTCACTTCTGCTGAGGTGCATAGGAATTTAAATTACAGTTTCCTGGCCTGTATTGCACTGAAATGATACAGATTTTCATTCTTCTTTGGCTAATACACTGTGAGTCAAGTAATAGCTCACATGGAGTTTTGCTTTGTCTGAATTCACTCTACACAGGTTCCACAGTGGAAATTTTAATGCTTCTGTTTCTCTTCCTAATTAATCCTTTTTTTCCCCCTCATGCTCTTTTCCTCCATTTCACCCCTTTTTTCTTTTTTTTTTCCTTTTTTCTTTTGTCGTACAAAGTTGACATGAACACAAATACCAGCTACACTTTTCCCTCTGCTGAATGTTGAGGAGCAACCTCTCCCACCTCCATCCAATCTCAGATGTGCTGAAATGGCACGTGGGGTTCAGACACTCCCATAAATGCAAGAATACATAGCACGAAAGAGTCATGGTCTGGTATCTTCTTCTGTGGCAACTTTAGACTGAATAAACCAAATTTTTATTCTGTGGAAGTCCTTTTACTGTTGTGATTGGGAAGTTGGTCGTAGTGGAGCAAAGATTTAGGTATTGCAACTGTATTAAGGTATTGCAATCAGGAATGCTAAGTATGGATTTAAGTCCTTAAGAAATGAATGAGAAAGAAGCTTTCAGCAGTGTTTATTGGGGTGTCACATCTTTCTCTTGATGTAGAGAATTGTCACTCCCTGCAGAGCCAAAGAGTTTAAAAAACAGTTTTGTTGATTTCTCTTAGAGTTTTATCAGTTTTGGACACTCTTCTCTGGAAGCACCCATTTTGTTTGCCATTTATTTTCTGAAGACTTTTGAAGAGAAGGCTTTCTTTTAGGACTCATCATCCTTCCTGTGTGTGTGCTGGATGTGACACTCCTCAAGCTCTGCCACTCACACCTGGTGCCTGGCCTTGGGGGTTCTGTTGAGTCAGTGACCTCCCTGTTCAGAGGTGGCCCCTATTTGGGTGGGTTTTCTCAGTACCTGAGGAAAGACCCATTCCACTTGTGTTGCTACTTTACATTTTAGCTAATGAATCATCCCATCAGGCTTTTTGCCTTTGCCATGTTTGAATACCTTCTGTCATGTTTTAGGTCATAAAAAGGCTGTCTTGGTGGGGCTGATTTTATTGCAGTTGTGCCATATGAGGAATGTGTGTCACATTAAAGTTTTGAACAGCCATTAGCCCATAATTATGTTTTTCAAAAACGAAATTACAGTTTAAAAGGATTCCTAATTCCATATAAAATCAACCAGTGCATTAAGGTATGTTACAGAATATCACTGCCAATTTTGTTCATAATGACAACTGCTAAGCCACTCTGTAGACTGTCATTACTTAGGAAGCCTCCCTTTATTTAAAAAAAATGCAGCAAAAGAAACCCCGGTGTTTTCTTTGGCTGTGCCATTTTTAGAGCATTATTTTCCTCTATATTTTCAGTGCAGCTTTTGGTTGCACAATGCACTAATGGATGGACACCACATTTGCAAACTGTAGGTCACACACATGAAAAGGACAGAGACCTTCTAGGGTATTTTATCTCAAAGCATATTCATATCAGAATTAGAAACCCCAGAAAGCAGGGGACATATAATAGATGTTTTATTATAAGTCTGTGTCCTGTAATCAGCATTTTGAGGTCTATCCTCAGAGCTCCTCACAGACATTAAAAAATAACATCTCAGCATCTTGTGATGTTCTGCAAATGCAGAAACAGGTGCATATTAATTCACTTGCACCTCATTTAAAAAAAAAAGAGAGTTGTGGCAGTTTCCAACCCCACTGCCTCAGAAATACAGGCCATACTATCCATTCCTCATCTTCACTAGTCTGGGGAAAAGCAGCTCAGGAAATTCTCTTGGTGTTGCCTTTCTCCTGCAGGAGCTGCAGCAGGTGTGTCTGTGGCACCATCAGGTGTGTCTGTGACACCATCAGGTGTGTCTGTGGCACCATCAGGTATATCTGTGGCACCATCAGGTGTGTCTATGACAGCATCAGGTGTGTCTATGACAGCATCAGGTGTGTCTATGACAGCATCAGGTGTGTCTATGACAGCATCAGGTGTGTCTATGACAGCATCAGGTGTGTCTATGACAGCATCAGGTGTGTCTATGACAGCATCAGGTGTGTCTATGACAGCATCAGGTGTGTCTATGACAGCATCAGGTGTGTCTATGACAGCATCAGGTGTGTCTATGACAGCATCAGGTGTGTCTATGACAGCATCAGGTGTGTCTATGACAGCATCAGGTGTGTCTATGACAGCATCAGGTGTGTCTATGACAGCATCAGGTGTGTCTATGACAGCATCAGGTGTGTCTATGACAGCATCAGGTGTGTCTGTGACACCATTAGGTGTGTGTGTGGCTGCAACAGGTGTGTGTGTGATACCATCAGGTGTGTCTGTGGCAC
>VWZD01004827.1:281800-316392 GCA_013396695.1 Sakesphorus luctuosus
CATCAGGTGTGTCTGTGGCACCATCAGGTGTGTCTGTGGCTGCATCAGGTGTGTCTGTGGCACCATCAGGTGTGTCTGTGGCACCATCAGGTGTGTCTGTGGCTGCATCAGGTGTGTCTGTGACACCATCAGGTGTGTCTGTGGCACCATCAGGTGTGTCTGTGACACCATCAGGTGTGTCTGTGGCTGCATCAGGTGTGTCTGTGGCACCATCAGGTGTGTCTGTGGCTGCAGCAGGTGTGTCTGTGGCACCATCAGGTGTGTCTGTGGCACCATCAGGTGTGTCTGTGACACCATCAGGTGTGTCTGTGGCACCATCAGGTGTGTTCTTCACCCCTCTCCTCCTGGATATACATTTTGAGAAGATGTCAAAGTGAGGGAAAGGGGAAGGAGGTGAACTGAGTTTGGCCATACTCTCCATTTTATCCTGATTTATTCTTCTTCATGACTAAAAAGCACCAGCATTTGCATTCATTTCTTCTCTGTAGCATCAGACACAAAAAAAAATGTGAAACAAAGCAAAACTTTTTGGCTTTTAGAGGAAAAAAAATGTTAAAGTTCAACAAATGTGAAATTGTGTTCCAGATAAAAGTAAAAGCTGAACAGCTGAGGTGTTTTGCCTCAGACTGAATCCCAGTGACGTATCCAAACCACCACAAGGCAGGGCAGGGATGAGCACCTCTTGGGGCAGCCCCTTCTCCTGCTTTTGTAGCTTTTCACAGCAGTTTTTGGACTGTTTTGGAAGAGGCAAATATCCAGATTCAGTGTACGGGATGATGATGCAGCTCCTGTACAGAAGCTGCTGGCTTGGAAGGCTTTTCCAAATTTTCTGCTTTACCAGCAATTTAACTGCCCCCTGCCTGGCTTAGTGCTCGGTGTGGCATCAGAAATGAGGTTTCTCCCCAAATTCTGGTTGCTGTATCTTCTTTTCCCACTGGGGGGCAGTTGGAGCCTTGTATGTCGGTCGACACTTGAAAAAACAGCATCCAGATTTCAGCTTCTGGCCCTGCAGGCTGCCCTGTGAATACAGTGTCTTGGGGAAGTTAAATATATGTTGCCCATTTGTTTCATCGAGTTTCACCACAGCAAACACTCATCAAACCCCAGAAGAGCCTCAGCAGTGAAAGTTCTAGTGGCACTCCCAGTTTCATTTGTCTCCTGATTTCTTCCTCCATCCCTCTCCTCTCCTCCCCATTTTACTCTATTTTGGTTTAGAAATGCAGTGCTGGATTTAGTATGTCCCCTGTTTGTCCCTGGGACGTGGTTGATTGTGCGACATCTCTCTGCACAGCCTTGGCTGTTACACAGTCCCTGTTGGGCACTGCAAAGTGCAGCCTGGTTTGAGCTCTCTGCCCTGGGGATGGGAGACTCCCAAACACCCTGAAGGAAGGAAAGAATGTTTTCTCTGCATTCCCTTATTCCAAACTTGAGGTCATGTGCCCTTCAGAGTAGGAGTTGCCAGCAGTTCAGATACTGGGCCCTGTCAGCTTTCTGTGATTTCCTGTCAGTGTGACATGTATTTGGAGCCCATTTTGAGCACTGATTTTTAAACACCTTTTCCAGACAAATTGTCTGAGCTGAATTGTCAGAGACTGAACACAGGGGGTAATGTGGGGATGGCAGAGCATTCTGGGTCCTTACTGAATGTTGACTCTGGCTTTTGAGGTGTGCAGGGTTCAGTCCCACATCCCACACTGAAGCAGTGCCTGGGGTGAGAGCATGGAGAGGTGACAGGGCACCCCAGGCCTGAGCCACGTGTGCCATCGTGCCATTGCCTGCCAGCAGTGCCCCTGGGGCAGCTCCTATAGAGCTGCTGCCAAGCTGCCTGAGTTGGGGGAGCAGCCAGCAGGGCTGCAGCTCCATGGCCCATTGCATCCCATCCTTCTGGTACTTCAGCACAAAACTGAAGAGAGCAAACTTTACCATGTGCAGGTTGTGGCAGTTCTAATTATATTAAACGTGAGTTGCACTCTGCTCCTGTAATGACCCTTCGTTGTATTATGTTAATTGCAGTTTCAAGTGCTTCACAGTTTGCAGGAGTAATTCACTGGATCAGCCTAGTCATCCTCTCTGTTTTCTTTTCAGAGGTATGTATAACCAAAGTCCTTCACCACATACAGAACTGCAAAATGCTTTTATGCTGTCAGTGGAATCAGCACGAGTTTAACAATAATTTGACTGTAAATAAATGTAACACAGTGTATTTAAAGGGGAAAAAATTACTGTTGCTCTTCCTACTCAGCAGACTAAAAAATGCAGATTAGATTAGCCCTGTTTGTCAGTTGCCTAAAATTGGTAAGGAAATGTGGAAGATACTGTCTTAAAAATTATAATTGGAAAGCTGCAGAAAGAAATAATCATCTTGAATCATTACAGGCACTAGACTAGTTTCATCCATTTGTTATCAGTGTCACTGGGTAAAAGGCATAGGATCAGATTAAGATGTTCCTCAAGAATAAATATCCATGAAAGCTTTTTTACATAAAGATCTGTTTTGAGATGGAATTATCTCCTCTCACAATGTATGTAGGTAGTTTGGATGTTCCAGGTTGCTGCATATAGAACCAATAAAAGAATGAAACAAATGGTGAATTTCTTGGCCAAAATGTGTATGAATGTAGGTGTTGGAAAAGGCTGTAGCCATGATGTAACAAATGACCAAACTGGGATGATCTGTTAGAGGTTTCAACTTTATTCCAAAAAGAAGTCATTGGCATTGAGACATTTAGGCTGCTCCCAAAATACTCCAAAATACTTTTACTGCTACTTTTCAGGTCATAATATGTTCCTTGTCACAAAAACAAGTTTTATGTTTGTTAAGTTGGAAGACAGCTTCAACTTAAATATTTTTAAATATTTTTTCTAGTTCCATAGGAGAAAATATTATCATCCAGACAGATGTTAAAGTCTTCACTATATGGTAAATTTACATGAAGGTTACAAAAAAACCCGAAAATCAGAAAACAAGAAGCTGTTATATCTGCAAATGATTTGTTGGATCACTTGTGTTGAATTCATACTCATACAGTTGCATCATTGCTTATTTCCATGGTGCTCTTACTGAAACACATTTATTTGCATATTCCCTTGTATTTATGCCCAAGTGTTATCAGAGGGTGCTCCCTGGAAGGGTTGGTTGGTGGCTGACAGGGGCTCAGGCTGCTCTGCACCCAGCCCTCCCAGTGCTGCAGATACACAAACAGGGCCACTTGTGCCACCCCTTGGGGGTGACTGTGGCTTGTGTGTTCCCTGGAAACTGGCTGAAAATAATCTCTAAACAATCAAAACGTTTTACAATGTCTTTCCTTAGGGAATTGCACATCCTAATTCCCAAAGCCTCAGGTTTGTTAGGTGGTGTCCATGTCCCATAAAGGGACACTTTCCTCTCTCCCCAGAATCAGCACCCTGGAGCTCCCTGTGATGCTGAGCTGCCCACCAGGCCCCCTGTCCCTGCTGCCAGAACACCACCATGCTTACCTCCTCTGCTTTGCTTCTGGAACTCCTGTCCTCCCCAACACTGCCCCTGTGCCCCCCAGGAGCTCCTGTGCTCCCCAGCACTGCTCCTGTGCTCCCCAACACTACCCCTGTGCTCCCCAGGAGCTGCTCCTGTGCCCCCCAACACTGCTCCTGTGCCGCCCCCGCACTGCTCCTGTGCCCCCCAGCACTGCTCCTGTGCTCCCCAGGAGCTACTGCTGTCCTCCCCAGCACTGCTCCTGTGCCCCCCAGCACTGCTCTGTGCTCCCCAGCACTGCCCCTGTGCTCCCCAGTCCCTGCCCTGCAGCTCACAGGGTTTGCACTCCGTTGCACACCAACACTGCTCACACTCTGCTCCCACACCCTCCAGGGTTCAGTGTTTGGCTGGTTGTGGCAGTGGAGGGACATCCCCAAGGCCTGTCCTCATCTGTCTCAGGGAAGGAGTTAGTTGTTTTAGTTCTGCTGAGACAGAGTACCCTCCTAAGGGGATGATCTGGTTTCAAAGTATTTTACAGGAACACAGGAACAGAAATACCTTGCAGAGCCAAAACAGGTTCTCTGACTCACCATTCTCATTTTGGATCTGTGTTGGCTTTTCTCCTCTCTCTGTTAGGTATTTGAAAAGACTTTGCCTACTTGCTGTTCTCACTTATTATAAACCTCTTATCACTCACTTTATTATTTCTTTGTCTTCCAAAGTATCTTCCTTTGCCTGTTCCATTATGGTTTGAGTTTAGACCAAATTCAAAGGCATCCAGGCAGCCAGTGAAGTGCTCAGAGGAGAGTAGAGTTTTGGAGCTGGGTTCATTTGGTGGCTCAGCCTCCTAGGTCAGAACAACAGAGGTGACTCCACAGAGCAACTGTATGCCCTTCAGAGACCATCAGTCTGGGAAAGAGTTCAGGTGTACCTTTCCTGCTGGGTTTGCTGGGATCTGCCCTGTGCCACATTGGTTTAATAAGTAATGCCACATCTGTTCATGCTGAATTGTGTCTCATGAGAGGGAAAACAGGGGTTTAATTTTCTGTTATCCAAATAAATAACTTTTCTTTCCCATCCATCTTACTTACTTCTTTGATCCCTTCAGTGGATCTTTTCCCCTCAGGCAACTGCTGAGGATTGATTAGTCCTTCAATCTGTGCTTTTTTCCTTAAAGCAAGAATTCAGAGTTTCTGGTGTTCAGAAAAGGTTGTCTGTGTAGCAAGTACCATGTCCTAAGTTTATTATTTATTCTGTAATTTGTTTCCCATCAGTTTTAAGTGTGGATACACAATTCTTCAGAAAGGCTTCAACTCAAAGAACAAACAATACAAAATTGTAAAAGACTTGTTAAAACCCAGAAAATTTCAGCAGGAAATCTGACTGGTTTGGAAGAATGTGACTGATTGAATGTGGTGTTCTCAAAGCATTGCAAGTAGCTGCAGTCCTGTCATGTTGGAGTTAAACAGGCACTGGTTCTGCTTAGTTAAAATGAAGGGCACAACATGCCAGCAGCTGGCAAATGCCACCGGAACAGCTGCCAACAAAACTGAGTAGCTGCTCTCACAGCATCTTCCTGCTCTCCCTAAGCTTGTGTCACAGCCACAAGCCTGAAAGCACTCTGTTAATTTTATATGCCCTGTCACAGTCTGTGACTTTCCAGTATTAAAATACCCTTATTCAACTGAAGTGCACATCAGCTCTGTTTGCTTTTTTCCAAGTATTTGCACAGGATTTCCTAGTGGTGATGATTGTGTATGTTTGTCTCTGTTTACATACATCACTATGATTGTCTGAGGTGTTACCCAGGTGTTAAGACAGAAGAAGAGAGACAGACCCTGGGGGGGAAATCCCAGTACCAACAGCAAGGCAAGGCCGGGGTTACACCCTGTCAAGAGGGCAAATCAGCCTTGGTAATAGTTGGCTGAGGAAAGGAAGATGGGGAATGTCCCAGTGTTTGGTAAGTGGATTGGAGTCTGCTTGTGTTTTAATGGATTCTCCCATTGCCACAAACACGTGATTCTGTAGCTGTTCAGTTCTGCTTCTCCACTCAGAGTGATGAGGCTGTTTGTGTGCAGGAATTGAGTTCCTTGGTGCTGTTTGCATTGCTCTGTGTGTGCTTCAGTCAGCCCAGCACTCAGGCATTCTGCCTTCAGCCCTGCAGGGCTGCCCTGGGAGCAGCCAGGGCTGGGGGTGCTCAGAGTCAGGCCAGCACAGTCACAGCCTTTGTGCTTCATCTGTGGCCAAGAAACGAGCTCCCAAACTGAGCCAAGTGTGGGATCTGAGGGAATAAACTGTGTTTCATTAGCTGTGACTCACAGGTGCATTTTAGATTTTTACTTCTAAGAGGAAAAAACTCCAAGGTTTTTCTGATCCTACATGTAAAAAGGAAGTGTTCATAGCAGCCTGACACTTTGCTGCTTGTTAAAAGCAACTTTTGAAATGAGTAAAGCCTCTGAAGGAAGGCTGCTGTGAGGGTTCTGTTAAAAAGGGAAAACATCCCAAATGACAGAACTAAGTAAATAATGTCTGTCCCATAACAAATTCATAATTTTATGTTAGAGAAATTAGTTATGTTACTTTTGTTACATTTTCTGTGAGCTTCAAGCTGCTGAGCAGAAACATAGTAATCTTCTGTTAATGCTATAACTCTTCTGTAAGCTGAGGCTTCTCTTCTGGATGTTTGCTTTTATTGCATGTCCACACAACTTTTCTCACGGTGCCTACGTGCACTGCACTGCTGGTTGTGTATGTTTTGGTTTTTAAATGGATTGATTGGGGGGGGGGCAGGAACAAAGATGGATTTTATGTGTTATTATAATTTATAAAGGTAAATTTAAGCTTCCTTCTTTGCTAGTCTGTAAGAAAAGAATGTAAAAAATTTAATCTACTGAGAAATTTCTTTCCTACCCACTTTTCTTGCCTGACAAAAAAGTAGTTCCCAGGGCAATAATTCTGTAGAGTTCCAGGAACCCAACTAGACATCTGCCAGTCTGCCTGTTCCATTTCCAAGAGTGTACCTGACTCTTGGTGGGCTCTGTCAGTGCTTCCCCTGGGCTTTCATCTCCTGGTAGGGCAGTGCAGCTCCTCCCACACCACACGTGGCAGAGAGAAGCCTTTAGTGCTGGTGTGCCCATGCCCTGGGGGAACTTGTGATGCAGGGCTGCTCCAGGCCAGTTCTCTGCCCAGTCTGCATCTGAGTGGCATGTTGGGTCTCTGAGATGCCAGTTCTGTTCCTGAAAAGCCCTTTCACATCATGCAGAATTGTCAGTTGAAAACTCACTGTTTTTCTCCATACTCTAAGAATGAATATTGTGGGAGAACATAGGAACAAACAGACGTGCAGTGTTTGTGCAGAGGTGCATTTGGATGCTGTTTGACATCCTGGTGTATTAGTGAGTGGGAGAGACCATCCTGAGCTCCTGTCTGTGGGTGCCCCAGGCCTGGCAGTCAGTTGTGTCTGTGTGCCCTCCTGTGCCAGCAGAGCCCCAGCAGGCACAGGGCACAGGGAGTGGTTCCTGCTGGGCAGCTCAGCAGTTTCACATTTCGTTTCAGAGCCTTGATTGAAGAGAACCCTTGTGAGGAGGATGCCTGTGCCCTGGGCACAGAAGGATGTGTTGGTTCAAACGTGCCAGCACCTTCCCCTGGGCTCTGGTGGCCTGGGGGCAGCTTGTGCTGGCACGGCTGATGTAGTGGCTCAGCACAGGCACACCAGAAGGTGGCAAAAGAGGATTCTTGTAAGGACTGGATGAGCCAAGGCCTCTGTGGAGTGACCCAAATGAGAGTGGTTATAAATTACAGATTGAGTACAAGGTGTTCTGGGAAAGCTTTCAATAAATATTTGGCCTTGTGAGATATATCCAAAAGGCAGAAGCTTAATCTACAGAGTTTCTGGACCCTCTGTAACAGATAGATTGGTTTTGTGGCAGTGGAAGGAACATCCTTTCCACCCTTCTCCATCCTCTCTCTTGTACCATCACTGCCCCATCTGGAGTTAACTGTCCTTGGCCCAACACTGCTGGACCAGCTCCACCTCCTGAGCTGCCTCCTGGTGATCTCCTCACTCTGCAGATGAATTTGACACAGTGACTCACAGAGTAGTAAATTGTGCATTAACTGTGCAAGCAGAAAAGTCCTTAAAATCGCCATGCAGTCAGCTGAGAGGGACCTCACTCAGGCAGATGGGGGAATTCACGCTCGTTCAGCAAAGCACTTGGCCAAGTTCCCCTGCAAAAGGAGAAAGAAAATCTGCAGCATCACACAGTTCATCACAAACTTCACTGCAGACAGTTCATGTTGTGCAAACAACTGGGTGTCACCAAGGGACACCGTCAGGTTTGAAATTGCATTTCTGTTGTAAAATGGTTTAAAATTTTAGCTGGGCTTGCTCCAACTCAAAGAAATTAACAGAACTATTCAGTTACCTTTTATTACTGCCCTGGGCAGGCTTTTATGTAATTATTTAGCTTTTAGCAAAAAAAAAAAAAAAGTGTATTTCTGATACAACTAAAAAAAGCCCTCTGTGTTAAGGACTTTCTAATTAAAAGATTTCCAATCAAAAAATGTTAAAACACACTTTTTCGAGTACAAAAAACTAAGCTGGCAATGGCCTTTAACAGAAAAGCACTCACACTGACACTTAATGGTTTTTTTTCCTTATCTGTGTATTCAAAAATGCAGAATGCCTGTAGTGTAATGCAAAACTCTGTGTGTGCATTTGCTGCAGTGCTGGAAATGCCTGCACATCAGTAGGAAACAGCAGTGCTGCTTCATTTTTTCCCTATTTCTTGTAGATTCTTGTGCCTACAAATGGTAGAGTCATGAGTAACATTTGTTTTGTCTGTGATGAATGTTACAGTTGCAATTCTCTTTTAATTCATGTGCATTTTTCAGTTTGGTCCTTGTACAGTGAGTAGGAAGTTTCCTGGATTATTAATTTCTGTCTCTGTTATTTTCAGATTCTGCTACAGGTTCTCATTTTTTTAAGTTCTGTGCAGAGACAGTTACAATCAAATGCAGTGTATTATTTGTTTGAAACATATTTTTGATTGCTTTTGGAATATTACTAAAATGTTGTATATAAGTAATACTAATGCTTTCATTGCAGCTGAAGTATTTCTTATCCTGAGCAGTCAGGGAGATGCCCAGATGTGCTTGGTACAGCCTCTCTGGGGAGGAGTTGTGGCAGCAGCAGTGGATGTTCTTTGGTGGCTGGTACATCCAGGGTGGAGACAGCCAGGGCTGCTCTGGAGCTGTGCAGGGGCAGGGTGGGCAGGGGAGGGGCACCTGGGGCACCTGTGTCTGCAGCTGGGACTGACCCCTGGGCTCTCTCAGGGCACCAAGGACAGGCTGGCTCACCTGGGGCACCTGTGTCTGCAGCTGGGACTGACTCCTGGGCTCTCTCAGGGCACCAAGGACAGGCTGGCTCACCTGGGGCACCTGTGTCTGCAGCTGGGACTGACCCCTGGGCTCTCTCAGGGCACCAAGGACAGGCTGGCTCACCTGGGGCACCTGTGTCTGCAACTGGGACTGACTCCTGGGCTCTCTCAGGGCACCAAGGACAGGCCATCACATGGCTCTGTCACTTCAGTGGGGATGGAAGGGGGTTTGAGAGTGGCTTTAAGACCTTCCATCCAGAACAAATGTTTGCTCAGCCTCTCCCCCAGGTGTGCCCAGCTGGTTCTGAGAAGTGTGGGGCAGCTGGGCTCATCCCACCCCCACTCCCACCCTCCTGCAGTGTGGCTGCTCTGAGTGCCAAGGCACCAATCCCAAGGCATGTGTTGGGAGGAGCAGACCTCTCCTTCAGAGGTAGCACCAACAACTAATTCTGCATTAAATGTCTGCCAAGTAGACTTCCAGTCACTGCTGACATGTGCTGACTCACAGCAGCAGACTGAAAATGAAAATATTTGTGCCAGCTTCCAGCCCTTGGAACTGCTCAGATCCTGTAATGTGGCAGTGGCAGAGTCTGATTTAAATACCGCAGTGAGGAATTAAAAAGCCAGAAAGGAAAATCCTAGTTTATGTTCCCTCAACAGTCCCATGTTAAATCATATTTAGGGTTGTGAGATGGTGTTTCTGTTTCCTTATTTCAGTGAAAATCCCTTTGTGCACACCTGTCCAAAGGAAGAGGGATTTCCCCCCTGTTTCTGTGAAGGTGTTCAGTGTTCAGCCATCCTGTAGCTGGTTGCTCACTGCCCCAGCACTTCATAAACACTACCTGAGCATGGCAGAGAATGAGCCAGATGTGCCTTTGCCCTTAGCAGGGTGGCTGTGGAAGAGGTGGCATCCTGAGCTTTATGGAAGGCTTTGCTTTTCTTCCTGTGTTTCCCCAGGGCTGCCTTGCTGTGCTGGACCCTGGTTAACCAAAACAGCTGAACCCACGGGCTCAGGAGTAACCTGTACTTTAACACTGTGTGCAGCTTCTCAGTGGGGAGTGAGGGAGGTGCTGACAGAGGAGCTGGGATGCTTTTGTCTGACAGTGTTCAAGTCAGGACTCCAGTCTGAGGCTGCAGGAGAGCCTTGGCTGCTCAACACTTGCACCAAATTACATCCCATGGTGCTGCCCAGTTTGGAGTCACTGAGAGATTTGAGCAGCTGCTGTTGTGCATCTCTCCCTCCTCAAAATAAGTAATCCTGGAGCGTAGAGGTTAATATGGAAAGTGCTGTGAGCCTTAGTCCTGTGCTGTATTTGTAAAATGCTTTGGCAGTAAAATGCAGTTTTCAGGCTGAGCAGCACTGTCAGTCCTTGCTGCCTACACAGTCTCATAATGTGCTGGAGAGGGAGGAGAGCCCTGCATTTTGTCCTCTGGCTGGCAACTCTTTCTCAGCCAAACTTGGCCTGTGCTTTTTCATTTCTGAGTAAGTGTTGGCTGGTTCCCTTTCTTGCTCACTGGTGGTAGGAGGCTGAGCTCTGGAAGCATCATGTTCCCCACAGCAGTGTCCCCTCTGCAAACCAGGATGCAGTGCTGTTCTACAGGGTTAAGTGCCAAGAGAGAGCTCAGCACAGTCATCCCAGGTCACAGGAGGCAGGTGGGCTTGTGGGGTTTGGCAGAACCATGCACAGGAACAGTACTGAGAAATTCAGTGTTCTGCAATTAGTGCTGGTATGTTTGGCATTTAATATTTGTATTTGTCATGAAGGGGAGATACATGTATTCATCAGAGTCACTTTTTTCTGCACAGTTCTTGGCATGGTCACCCCTCAAACGTAGAAGTGCTGAGCTCTCAGTCGTTATGCTGTTCTTTAAATGAGAAAGTAGCATTTTGGTGGTCTTTGCAAGGCTCACATCTGCAGGTGGACTCACCATGTCTGTCGTGTCCATCAAAATCTGACCTTGCTGCTACTGATGGCAGGAACATCCCTACCAGTTGTGCTTTTATGTGAGTTCAATTTCAATCAGAAGTTGACTGATTGATTTTTAGTTTTATTGTGTCTTCTGAAAGCCAAGTTAAAAATAAGGAAAGGTGGCATTGGATTTTTTTAATGGGAATTCACCATTGGTTCATTCTGTTCTTTCTTTATTCCTCATCTCTAGCTATTGAGGCTACTTACAGCTGTTTTGCTGCATAGAGGAGCATCACAGAGACAGTTCTCTCCCTTATTCTATCATTTTCTGAGATCTTATAAGACAACTGTCCTGTACTCCAGATAAGAGCATCTGCTCTTCAGACTGATGAAATGTTGCTATTTTTAGGCATCAGGAGAGGACTGTGTCTCTTTGCTTAGAAAATAAGTAATCACTGCCATATCAGAGATGACTAGAAAAGATAATTTTCCCCCATTCCAACTGAGGGAGCCCCACAGCTGATCTCACACAGGCTGGGGGCAGGGCAGTGGGGTGGGGAGGGTTGGTAATCTAAATCAACAAATCTGAAAGCAAAATTTTAGGGGTATGGAAGAGGCTGATGAACACCTGAACTTGGAACTTGTTTGTGGAGATTTCACTGAGTCAATGTAGTGGTTGGAAAACAATACCTGCTTTTATAATACACAAGTGTAGCTATTTCTGGAGCCTCATTATTATTTATAAGAAGTGCATAAGGTTTAGATTAGACAAAAAATATTCCCTAAATAGATAAAGGGCTAAAATGTTTATCTAAAATTACAATAATATTCATCATCTTTTCCCCCCCAATCTATTTTCCTAGACTATTTTGAGGATTGTGGTCCTTGGCATATGGGATTACATTGAAAACAAAATAGAGGTAAGCACTCTCACTCCTGGTACTGTTTTCCAGGCAGACCCAGTAAGACTGTGGAAGCTGCTTTGGGTGGTTTTATTATTAACCTGGTGCAGTAAAGTGTCTTTTAAGGCAGATCAATATACAAACATTCATGTCACTATATGCAAGTGGCCCTAGTTGGTGTGATGCAGTCCCTTTTCCTGTGAGAGACTCAGAAGAGTGCAATATTTGAAAATACTTCATAAAGGGAGGGATTGTGGTGTTCTTGCTCTTGTGTGTATTTATTGTGTTGTTGAGCTCTGCTAGTCTGATGATACTGCTGCCTGAGATAATGGGCAATATGAGTGAAAAATTGTCACCTGAGTTGTGTGTCCCCATTCCCATGATCAAGTTCAAATTAGAACTGGTTGAAAAATGGTGTGTAGTTTTCTGATAGAAACTACTGCTTGGCAAACCCCCTATTTTTATTGTGCATTTTTTTAACATTAAATTGAATTATGATAAACACTTTGATTTGTACCTACAATTAAAAATGAGGTAGAATGTGCATTGCAGGGACAGATAAGGACATGCCTGTATTGTAACTGACACATAATCCAAATCTGAGCAGAAATCTGGAGATCAGGAAAATGAACAGCTCCTTCTTGATATTGTCTGATAAACTAATACTGTACAGGATGTACCAGAAGAAAATCTTTGTGTTCTTGGAGCTTAATCAAGTCTGGAGGCTTGCACATTTTTGTAATAAAGTTGTAAACCTTTTAACTTGTTTTGCTAAAAACCTGGGTTGATTTTGAGCTTCTTACTATTAAGGCTTTATGCAGCAGTTTCTGATTCATTTGGTAATTTGGAATAGAGTGATATTGCATCCTGCCCATCAGGTGGCAGCTGTAAGAAATGTTTCTTTTCAGTACACTGAATTGTTATGCACAATTCCAAATATGTAATTCTTACCAAAATCTATGTCTTGTCTCATTATGCAAACTGTTAACCAGTGGTCTTTGGCAGCAGGGAAGGGGCTCAGGAATGAGAACATGGTATTCTGTCCTACCCTGCTGTGCCAGTGTGGGACAGACACAGCTCTATGGCCAGTGTGCTCCAAAATGTATTTACTAGCTCATTTCTGTCTAATGCTTTGCACAATTGCTTTTTCTGGTTTAATCCCAATATAACCAATGTCATATAAATCATTCTGAATGGTCCCAGTTGTCAAAGTCCCTGAAAACCTGCCTGCCCCATAAAAGTGAGGGCAGGCAGCCTTTGTGTCTACAGGCACAGCCATTCCCGTGTGGTGTGGAGTCAGGACATGGCCAAGAGCCATCAACTCTCTTTGTTCCATCTTTTTCTACTTGTCTTCTTGATCTCTTCATTTAGACAGTAAGATCTGTGAACAGGGACTGCATCCTTTTTTTGGATGACATTATGCCAAGTAACAGGTAATAAATACCAATGATGATAAAACTCTTTGGCTGTAATATCATTTAGGCTACCACTTCTCCTTGGGGATCTTGGCCAGTATTTCCAAATACCTTTCTCTATCCCTGCCCTGCTACAGCAGTTTATCTCTCCTCACCTCATAAAAAGCACTGAGGAATTCTGGTGTGCTACCTAAACAGGATGCAGCCTCTCTATGCCTTTCAAATATGCACCATAACTGCTTTTCTTTTGGGCAAAGAGGAAGTCCATCAAGATTCCAAGGAGGGAATGGCAGGGATATGACTTTAAGGAAAGGTTTGAAAAACTGATTTCTCTCCAGGTGTTTGATGGTGCTGTCATAATCCTGTCCCTGGCACCAATGGTGGCCTCCACGGTGGCCAATGGCCCCAGCAGCCCGTGGGATGCCATCAGCCTGATCATCACCCTGCGCATATGGAGAGTGAAGAGGATCATTGATGGTGAGTGGGGGCTCATTTTGTGACTCCAGGCATTGCCTGGCAGGCTGGGAAAAAGGAATTTTAAAACTACAGGAGGATGCTTGCCACTGCTGTTTCTGTTATTCTCCTTTCTCTTACTTTTTCTGGCACTGAACAGAAAAGAGTTATGACTCCCATAAAGGAGAGTAGGTCCCAAGATCATGGCTGTATCTTCTGCTTAGGGAGCCTTTTTAATTCATGGATTTGTTTTTCTGTTAGGCACCATCCCATCCCCTGTAAAGTAAATAACCTGACCTGCTTCATGTCTCTTGTCACCAGATGTCATTCCCAATCCTGCAAAATAATTGTTTCCAGTCTGCTTTTGTGATATTTGCTGCACCCACCCCATGGCCATAGAGCCAGCTCTGTCTTGGGGCTTCCTTGTCATGGTTCTTGGCAGTAATACAATTTGATGTCACATTCCAGAAGTAGTTCCTTGCCATGGGGGTTCCCAGCTGCAGGTGCTCTGCAGTGCTGCTGTGCTGTGCAGCACAGTCATGGAGTGGGTGTGTGGGGGGGGTTTGCACAGAGCCTGGGGGTGGGTGGAGAGGCACCAGGGCAGACAGCAAAGCCCCACAGTGATGGTTGCACAGTCTGTGGCTGTGCCTGGAAGCAAAGACTTCAGTGTAGGCTCCTGTGTGCTCAGCAGTTTCAGGCACTTCAAGCAAAAAAGGTAGAAAGGGAATAAAGGAAGGGTCACTTTGCTAATGTGTGAAAGATAAAAGTCAAGTTGTTATTTTGGGGTCAAATTCCCAGGAATCACTGTGTTCAGAGTTGAGGAAAGGTCATAGCCCTCTGATTGAAGCATACAAGTAAAGTTCAGGATCTTGTGTAACTTCAGAAAACATTAGGAATGGCAATATGTATTGAACAGCTTTTCAGACTGGTCTGAGTTTGCCACAGTTACAACAGAAGCAGAATTTCTAGAGGCATTCAGAAGGCCTATTGAAGACTGGGCTGCAGCTTGAAAAGCAATGGAAGATAAATGCCTTTTTTGTTTTTAAAAATACCCTTCTCAGTCTGCTATTTCCATTAAGGATTTATTTCTTACCACAAAGTCTAGGAATTAAATGCTTAGGGTTCCAGAATAGTTCTTTTCCTAAGGGAACCATGTTGTTCAGGTTTAGAGGGGATGGATCCTGACTTTAAACAGAAAGTCCTCCTACCCAGCAATTCAGAAAATCTGTGGTAAACACTGGGAAAGGTCTGTGTGAGTGCCAGAAGCTGGGAAGAGCATGGAGCATCTATTTCAGCTCATCCAGGCAGAGGCAGGTCTGACCAAACAAGACCTAAACCCTGCATTTCCCTTGATAGAAATCCTTCCCTGAAAAAGGTACCCTCATGCTATTTCTGTCAGAAATACTCTGGTTCTCTGGATGCAAGGGAGAAGGGTGACACTGCTTGGCCTCTAAAGGTCTGTGATAAAAAACCAAATCACAGCTGGATTGCTTTAAGTGTTATTTGTGTTTTCCAGCCTATGTCCTTCCAGTGAAAGTGGAGATGGAGATGATGATTCAGCAATATGAGAAGGCAAAGGTTATTCAAGATGAGCAGCTGGAAAGACTAACCCAGATCTGCCAAGAACAAGGGGTAAAGTTCAGTTATGTCTTTATTTACACGTAGCTTGTCAAGGCAAATCAAACAGTGCATGTACTGCTGATTTGAGAAGTCCCACTGGGACTTCGGTTGGAGGGTGACAGGTCTCAGTGCTAAGGAAGCATTGACTGCAGCCAGCACAGTGTCAGTGTGGGGCTTGTCAGACAGCAGGCAGCTGCCTCTGCTGCTGGGCTTGTGCTCTGTAAGGTGAGGGAAACAAATGTGAGGAGCAGCAAGGGAATGGCTCCATCTGTAATTTATTGAATGAGCACAGCTTGCTTGACACAGTACTGAGAACATGCAAAATCACAGCCATTGTTGGAGGCTGCAAGGCTGTATTCCTGGGAAATTATCTGCAGTTAAAAACTAATGAATCTCCCTGCTTTAAATGCAGAAGCAGCTTCCCTGTAGGTCAGTCAGAGGCTCTTGGCAGGCTCAAAGTGTTGCAAGAGAAGCTTCTAGTTCCTGGAAGCGAGTCAAGATTTAAGACTCTTCCCAGGCCTCCAAATGTTCAGTGGTTCAGTCATGAGGTAAGAGACAGTGAAGCTTAAAATATCTCAAAGGAATATATTTACACAGAAAAGGTGTAAAACCATTGTTTGGGCAATGAACCAGGAGTTTTTGCAGATTGTCTCATGCAAATAAGTTCTTGACTAACTTGCTTTGAAGGAGAAGCCAGGGATGGATGTTGAGGCTCAGGACCATCACACCACAACACAGTGAGCCCCCAGGGGGTTCACTTCTTGTTTCAGTTGCAAGGGCAACTCTGACATAGATGTCCAAATAAATCCTGGAGATTTCTACCTTCAACTCCCACTCCTGGCTGTGGTAGGGACCTTTCAAATACAAAATGGGGAGGAGACCTTTAAACATGAATGGCTCAGTCAGTCAAAATATTGTGCAGACAGGAGAGGCCACTTGTCCCAGAACAGACCAACTGCCCAAAAAGGTGCATAATCTGAAGCAGGGATTAAGGTGCCCATCTTTTACTGAGGAACCTAAAACTCTTGTCAAACCATCAGTATTTAGGTCCCCAACTGGCATTTTAGATTTAGTTCCAGGTCTCCAGGATCTCAGCCTACAATTCTGCAATAAACTCTTGGTGTGGTGGTGAGTTGCCTTGTCTGTGTGA
This sequence comes from Sakesphorus luctuosus, assembly GCA_013396695.1. Lineage (NCBI taxonomy): Eukaryota > Metazoa > Chordata > Aves > Passeriformes > Thamnophilidae > Sakesphorus > Sakesphorus luctuosus. Next base: position 298,080 of record VWZD01004827.1, read on the forward strand.
TGAATTAGGAAGATCTCTTGACAGTGTGTCATTTTTAAGTCTCTCACATTAACCATAACAAATTTCTAAATCTTAGGCTTGACAAAATTGCCAAAAATTAATTACTTCCAACCATGTAAGTGTCTTAAGTGGCAAAACTGCAGTTCTCTTCCAAAGACAATGCACAATGATATTTAGTGATTCAGGGTTCTGTCATGGTTGTGAATTACCAGGTAAATGGTATATACCCCATGTTAAAGGAGAGAGATTATCCTTTGGCCAAACACATTAAGCAAATCTGTGATGTGTTGAGTCCCAGTGCATTATTTTTTCTGTCAGACCACGCTAAAGTTCTTGACAATCATAAAATTTAAAACATTTGTTTTTAGGAACTGTGTTATGCAGCCAGATAACACTCACAGTCTTTAAACAATTTTTGGTGTAACTATTTCATAGTCTTGGAGTAAAGATGGGCTCATTATCCCAAGGAGCAGCTCTTACCACTCTCCATTCCAAGTCACGTACTACTTATTTTATCCTGAGCACAGTAGCCCTAACCCAAACTCTGATGGTTACAGCAACCTGTACATCAAAGAAAGAAATACTGTGTTGGGAGAGAAGTAAATCTGAGAAAACAGAGCAGGTTCTCCTGTAGCTTTCAAGTGTCATCAGCTGTGGAAAAATACGGTGTATAGAAGAATGACAGCATGCTAATGGCTCTTACTGGCCTGACTTGCTGCCAAACAAGTGTCTCAGCTGTATATAATATCAGGTAAATGGACTCATTTGCTACAGTTAGCAACATAAGACATTGACACAAGTACTGCATCCTTTATTTGTAAATTATTAGCTTTATAATTCAGTCAAGAACAAGTTGTCAGCGTTATAATATTCACATTAACATTGTGTACAGCATCTGATGGAAAAAATGGCTCCTAATGGTATTTAATGTCTAAAATTCTGCCAGGTTTGTGCTTTTTTGTTTCATCATCTTTCCTGGCCTTTTTAAAGGATTGCTTGTTCGTGTAAAAAGCAGGAAAGATGCAACCTCCCTTCATCTTTTTGCCTTCCCTTTCCTTTGCCAGTTGTGTATTCTGAGCAGGGATGGGCTATCACAGCTACATTTCCATTCCTGACTGACATTGGAGATGCACTTTTGCAAACGTGAAAACTCTTTCCAGATGTGGCTCTTTGGCCAGCCATACATCTGAAAACCAGAATATATTTTATAAACTACACTTGCACAGACCACCACTTTGTTCTCTGTGGTACCCACTGCAACTGTTGGAATAGTTTGCTGTTTTATTTATTCTCCACTGGCCAAAAAAGAGATTGTTAAACAGGAGTGAAGCATGAGGGCAGTCAAGGCAAAAAATACTGAAAGGCTGTACAGGAGATCATAAAACATGAGCAACATTAACAATCACAGTCACAGGGATTTCTACAAATGGGTAAAGGGAAAAGTCTCACTGCGGCCACTACCAATAATATGTACAGAGAATGACTTAAATTGCAAAACAAAATTCTGAGATTTCATTAACTACAAATTCCAGCCAGGGAAGATTGCCTTTTCCCTCTGGAATCACCTGTAAAGGAATTTCCATTGATAATGGATCTACTTACTTGATCTTTTCTGCTTAACTTTCATAGGAGTAATTCAGCTCAGCACAATCCAGCCAAGACTGTTCAGCCTTATCACAACAGCTCCTTTTCTGTGGCTCCTACAGAACTGGGGGGTTCATCATTCTTAAAGCTGCAACAGCTATGGAAGCTGTCATTTCTCTTTTTATCTTGGAATATAATTTGTACAACAGCTGCTAGTTTAATGACAGGGCTATTTAGCTGGTAAAATTACCTATCGGAGAAATAACTTATGTTATCCTTTCGCAATAATTTTAATTTATTTCTAACTACCACTCATTTTCTTGGTAGCTGGAAGGCAGCCAAGGTCATCCCATGTTTCGTTCTGCCTGTAAATCATTAGTTTGCAACTGTCTCCTGATTTTTATTGTTACCAACAATGGCTAAACTAATGGAAATAAACATTGGATTGTATCCCAGTGGCAGATGAGTTTTAGGGCAGGGCATTCTGTACAGACAGCACTAATAGAATTGAGCAAAGTTATTGCTCCTACATTAGACACAAGTAAGCTTCTGGCTAAAATGTTCATTGATCTCTGTGAAACTATGTCAATCATGCTCTGTTGCTAGACCATTAAAGGGAAGTATTATGTGAGTCAATGCTAAGGCCCTTTTTGAGTCTTACATGTGTGCTGTGGAATACTGGATAGCATGGGTGGCAACAAAACCAGGCATGTAAACTGAGGTATTGTCTACAACTCTGGGTAGGTCTGTCAATTTACCTGCTTGGAAATGCTCATTGCTTCATTGTTTATGTGAGGAAGGGCACAGCAGGGCCCCATCATTCTTTCTGCTTTGTTTCCTGACAAAATATTGCCAAGTTCCTGCATATAACATATGTGACATATAACAGATTTTGAAAATGGTAAGTTAAATTTATCCTTGATGAACTTCTCTTCATGTCTCACAGTCTGGTTACTCATTCTTCTCTGAGATGGTCTGTCTCTCCCTTTTTCTGGGTAATAAGTGTATTTTCACATTAGCCACATACACCTTTATTGCTGTTCTCAGCTCCCTTATGGCAAGGGGCACCCAGAATATTCTCAGAGGTGCACAGTGACAGGCATGGAATATGCAAAATTCCCATTAAATATAACTACAAACATTTTCACTGTGAGAATGATCAAGCCCTAGAGCAGATTGCCAGGAGATTGTGCCATACACATACAGCCTTGGAGATTGTGAAAATGTGCAGGACAGGCTTCTGGAAAGCTGAGTGAAATGGCCTTGCTTTGAGCAGGGTGTTGGACTGGATGACCCTCACAGGTGCTTTTCAGCTTAGATTATGCTGGGATTTTATGAAGTCTTCAAATTTATTTTTTCCATTGCAAAGCATGTTGGAGATTATTGATTAATACCCACCAGAAGCTACCCAAGTATATGCAATTAAAGATGATGAACATCATAGGTATCCTCATAAATAAAATTAGGAGCAGCCTCAAGTGGAGCAGTGCTCTGTTTGTAATCATCATGAGTCAAGAGACCTCAGTCTCCTTGATCACAACAAAGTCTCTTCCAGACAACAGTATATTTTGCTCACTGGCTCTCTGTGAGATTTATAAGGTTCTTACTCTATGAGTACATCTTAATTTAAACCAATCAAAGCACATATATCAGTTTATTCAATATTTTTGCCCTTTTTTTGCCCCCTCATGATATGCATAATATGCATCCCACCTTACAGGCTGAGGGAAGGATGGTCTCTGCCTGAAAATAGGAACTATGGTCTCCTCAGTCCTGCCTTCCTGTGGGACTCAGTGGTGGAGGGGCCCAGGTGTGCACTCAGAGAGCTACATCAGCTCCCACTGCAAATAGAAAATGTCATGTGTTTAACTTGGCCCTGAATTTTTTACTTAAAAAGACTGTTATATTTTATACCTTTTAATGATTGATTTAAGCTGCCCTGGACCGCCTGCCATGCAGTCAGAGCAATCTCATTAGCTCTTTTACACATTACAACTGCCTGAGGTCAGTGTTCAATATAAAGTTCAATAGACAGAAGCATCTCCAACCTAATTTGCTCATGCAGCCTCTCGTTGTTTTTTACCCATAAGGAACACCCCCTTAAACAACCTTTGTTTGTGAGGGGTTGGATTTACTGGTTAAAACTGTATTCCAGCTTCTGCAAGATCTTGGGATAATTACTGAGAAACAGTTTATATCGAACTGATTCTTGGGTAGATCCTTGCCTTTTATGAACAAAAATCTGTTTCCTGTTTAACTTTTCCTAGATACTTTATTGAGTATCCTTTCATTTTATTGCACCAGTCCTTGCAGTAAATGGTGATTTACTGTCCCAGAGTCCTTTTCTGAACATGCAAGAGCTTACGTGTGTTTGTGACAGAGTTGGGGTTCTGTGTCTGCCTCGTGTGGGGCACTCTGCAGCAGGACAGTCAGTGGCACAGTGTCACTGGCAGGGTGGCACCAGTGCCCAAGTTCCTGTGTCTGTGAGAGGGTGACATTAGTGCCTGATCCACTGTCGCTGGCAGGGTGACATTAGTGCCTGATCCGGTGTCGCTGGCAAGGTACCATTGGTCCTGTTGTCCCTGTCAGAGTGCCATCCATGCCCAGTCCTGGTGTCCTGATATCCGTGTCAGGGTGCCTTGTGCCCCTGTGTCCCTCTCCACGGTGCCATCAGTGTCCCACTGTCCCTCTCCCGGTGCCAACAGTGCCGTGTGTCCCGCTGTCCTCACCAGGGTGCCATTGGTGTCCCTGTGTCCCTCTCTCGGTGCCACCAGTGCCATGTGTCACTGTGTCCCTCTCACGGTGCCATGTGTCCCTGTGTCACTCTCCCGGTGCCACCGGTGCCTTGTGTTCCGCTGTCCCCGCCAGGGTGCCATCAGTGTCCCTGTGTCCTTCTCCCAGTGCCACTGGTGCCGTGTGTCGCTGTCCCTCTCCCGGTGCCACTGGTGCCCTATGTCGCTGTCCCTTTCCCGGTGCCACCAGTGCCCTATGTCGCTGTCCCTCTCCCAGTGCCACCGGTGCCTATGTTGCTGCCCCTCTCCCAGTGCCACCGGCACGTGTGTCACTGTCCCTCTCCCAGTGCCACCGTGCCGTGTGTCGCTGTCCCTCTCCCAGTGCCACCGGTGCCGTGTGTCGCTGTCCCTCTCCCCGTGTGCCCGGGCGGTCCCTGCAGTTCCCGCCGCCGCCGGCAGGTGGCAGCAGAGCCGTTCCCGCGGCTCCGGCGGGAGCTGAGCGATGGCACCGCCACCTCTGCCAGTGCCACCTGTGCCGGTGCCACCTCTGCCAGTGCCACCTGTGCCGGTGCCACCTGTGCCCAGGGCACCCGCCCGGGACGGGCACGGAGACTCTGAGGATGGGCAACAAATAACCACCTCTGCCTGTGCCACCCGCCCGGGGCCAGCACGGGGACTCTGAGGATGGGCAGTAAATAACCTGTGGGTATTGGCAGTGCTGGCTTTGCCCACGGGAACACGCAGGAGGGAGGTCTCTCCCCGTTCCTGCCGCAGGAGGATCCCCTGATGTGCATCCCTTTCACAGCTGTAAAACTCACTGATGCCCTCCAAGCTCTTGGTTGTTACCATGTGCAGCCAATCTTTGTAAGTGCTTATTCTCCTCAGGTGGGCTGTGATTCAGAAATGGTTACTGAGCTGACTTGCAGCTAGTTCTACTCCTTGGTGTTAAAAAATACCTGCCAATTTGTTTTGTCTTCCATGAAAATAGGAAGTCAAATCCTGCCTCTAGGCCAGAATTAAGTGGTTTAGTAGCAATATTTCTTTTTCTGACACACAGGAATGTTTTTGAAGGGTGAAGTGTGAAATGTAGAGAAACAGAATGATCCCTGCCTTTAAGTGTGAGATAGGCAATATTAAAAAAATCTCCAGATCTACTATTGTGCCTGTTATGTTTAAATGCATTTTTTTTTGTTAAACCAAAGTTGTGTCTGAAAGGGTGTTTTTCTCCCTTTAAAGGTGGAATGTAAGGTATTTTTTCATTATTTTTTTTTCAAGTCCGGGATAAAACCTGAAATTCCTTCTGTCCATACTGGCACGAGCACCTTCAGCCTCAGGAGCTTTGGGCTGGCTGGGAGCAGAGTTGGCAGTACCAGTTTGCTGGTTCCCCCTGGTTAATGGGTTAACACAAACCCACCTGCCATGGAGCTTTCAGTGCAGGAAATCGAGGGGCAGGGCTGTATTTTGACATTTGCAGCTTCCACCTGACTCCACTGCCAGAACTCCTTTGGTGAAGAGCAGTGAGCATTTCGTGCAGAGCCAGCTGTTTGCAGCTGCCAGACCTCTGCCCACCCACTCAAAGCTGTGTCTTTGTTAGATCCCTGTATTGGGTGGCTTGAATGTGGTCTGGAAGGTTTGAGCTGCCCCTTTGCTTTCTACATTTGTGTCCTGCATTGGGCCTGCGAGTTGTAGTTTGTTTCCAGGTGCTCTGGAAAGCAGAGAGTCTCAGGTGTGGCAAACTGGAATCCTTTTTCCAACTCACCTCATCTGATGTTCCTTTTCAGACTTGCTGTAATTAGTGACTTGGTCACTGCTGTGCTACTGATCTCCAAGAGTTCAGAAAAGAGAACCTGCCTTGTGGCCACACAGCTGTGTTCCATGGCAGAGGGGATTCTGTAGTGCTTGTGTGAGGGTCTAAAGGGACTCTTAGCCTTTCCAGAAAAGTCCTTTTTCTTCTTCCTTTGTGGAAGGTGTGTGGCTGTCAAACACAAGAGGAACGTGCTGTGTCCATCAGTCAGACTGTACCTGGTAGCTTCTGTCCTTTTGTCAGGTGTCTGTAACAGAGTCAGAAGGCAAATCCCCTCCTGGTTGCAGAAAGTCTTTAACTGCCATGGTTCATATATTTGAGAGGAGTGGCCAGAAAAGTGAAATCTTCCCCTGGGTTTCCTGCACACTGTTGAGTATAGAACATTTCAAGACAGAAGAGACTTGCCCAGTTAGTGAGGGAGGGCCATTCTGGGTGCTGCTCAGAGAACCTTCCCCCCAGTGAAACCCTCATTACAAAGTCTAGTGTGTTAGGTATATTTGTCATGAATCTAAATCCCTAAATGCCTCTTAAGAGTGGTCTTTTTGTATACAGGTTACATTTGATTTAGAAGTTAAATTTGTTAAAAATTGTGCAAAATCTTATCTTCAGGTTGGAGCCGTTCAAAATAGAAGAGCAGCTTGAGGCAGTCCTTGCTTTAGATTGTGTGAGCAATGGGCCAGCTCACATGGGCTCCAGGAGAGCACCAGCAGCTTGGACTCACATCCTGCCTCAATCACACTGGATTTGTTTTACCAGACTGTAATGGTTTAGTGATAAAAGGAGTAATAGGTCCCCAGCTGTAGAATATAAATTTCTGGCCATGTTCATATGACATCAGTGTGTGCTGTTGTTTTTTCCTGTAGTTTGAAATCAGGCAGCTGAGGGCCCACCTTGCCCAGCAGGACCTGGACCTGGCTGCAGAGAGAGAGGCTGCCCTGCAGGTGCCACACGTGCTGAACAAACAGAGCAGCAAGAGGTACAAGGTGGTGGCCACGGAGGACTCGGACGACGAAGCCACCGAGAACATCACTGAGCTGCGACCTCCCCGAGGTGAGCCCTGCACAGCTGGTCCCTTCCAGGGAGTTACTGAGCCCTCTGAATGCCTCCACTCTGGCAAGGAATTGATTACTCCCCTGGAGGCTGCACTTTCCCATTCTCACAAAGAGGCTGCATCTGCTCCGAAGTGGCAGGAGCTGCTGTTGCATTTGTGAGCAGATTCTGAACAGAGCCAAAGAAATGACTCAGGAAGAAAATGACTGGGATGTACCTTCCCACTGTCCTCAGGATTAGATCCATCAAACACTAAAGAAAAACAGCCAAATGAGAATTGGCCAAAGGATAATCACTCAGAGGGAAAAGCAGGGAAATTGAGAATAACATTGAAAAACAGTTTTGGTTTTTGGCCACTTGTGTTTCTGGGGTTTGGAGAGGACCCAGGCTGTGGGGCTCGCCTTGCCTGGGGGCTGTGCTCTCACCAGGCTGCCTGAAACTGCCAGTGCTGGACAGGGCAGCCCTGCTGCCAGCACAGGATGTGCAGTGGAGGCATCTCATGTCTGAGTGCCACATGGCTGTGGTGAGGAGCAGCCTGTGCCTCTGGTGTCTGTCAGGTGTGTGGGGCAGGGAAATACCAACAGTTACACTTTCTTGGATCAGTTTTTATTCCATAAGTATTAGACCTGAAGTTTTTTCTGGAAGAGACACAGCTCCTGTGACACACCCCCCCCTCCAGCCCATACAATGGAGTGCAGAATGTGTCCTGGTTTTGGTAACATTTAATGTGATATTCCAGAGGAGGCCACACTGTCTGCCTCAGTGGTATGTTGGTCTTCCTTGGACATCTTAGCTTGATTACTTTGGTAAATGAGTAGTATGTGAATATGTTGGAATTAGAGGTTGCATGGTATCTTTAATAATCTTTTTTATGGTCAATCTGCTTAGAATTCAAGGCACAGATACTTTAATCAAAATCTGTAAGAGAAAAAGCTCACCAGACATTTTCAAATTATAATCCTTTCCGTTCTCTACAGAGTAATGAAAGCATGTAGAAATTGGTTTGGTTTTTTCCTCTTTATAATATCTAAGGACTAACCACAGTGAAGCCATTAATTATTCCTGATATGAAATTGTATTTAAAAGCAGACAGTTGAGCAGACTGCCCCCTAAAATGCATTTCCCCCTTTTTTGTAGTATTTCAGAGGTTTTCCCAGTGGATATACTATAATTTATGTATGTGTTCCTTGAGGGTTACATTTGGAAATGAAGAGTGTTGTGCACATTGTAAGAGGCTTGCTGAAATTTTAGTGCTGTGGAGATTCATCTGAAGATTCTGCTGTTCAAGGTATTCATTCCAACATCCAGGTTAACATGGTCACTCATTATTTGTGTCTCCATGTAAAGTGCTGCCCACACTTGCAGCAAAGCAAACACACAATCTTCAGCAGTGATTTCTGCCATTAGTTAGGTTACCTGTTGAGAGAGAGTTCATGCTTTTCACTGAAAAAAGACATTCAGCAAATAAGAAATAATGCATTACTTTAGCATTGGGTAAGGTGCAGTTGTGTTATGTTTGTGTTATATTTATACTGAGTAGGCAGAATTGATTTCTGATTCCCAAAAATCATCTGAAAGTCCCAGAGGAAATGTATCTGGTGCACTGTATCATCCTTTACATCCAAAGTCTTTGCAGATGCATTGGGTGTTTGCCTTCAGCACCTAAATTAGGGTGACTTTTAACAATTTTAACTGGTTTATGTTGGCTGAGGCAGGAGCTGGACAGAAGCAATTCTGTGTGTTTGTGCAGCAAGGGACAGCAGTGTGTGGTCTCTGCCATCACACTGGGCCACCAACAAGGGGCCAGTTCTGCCTGAGAAGCCACACCCAGCCAGAGCCTGCAGTGCTGTGGTTCACAGTCCAGGTAACAGGCAACTGAGAGAGAGGATTTTGCACGTATTTCCTGGATTGTTTTGCAAAGAGAGAAGTAGTGAGCTCCCAAGGCTTTGAATCCTGCACTGGCAGTGCTGGTTTAGGGATTGCTTCTGTGTAACTTTGAAACCTCAGCTCTCAGCTTGGGAAGGGAGTTCCCTCTGGGGAAGGAGGATCCTGAGCCAGCCCTGCCTCATCCTTCTCCCTGCCCACCTCAGCTGGGACCTGCTCCCCCAGCGCCAGCTTTTACTCCAGTCCTGTGCTGGCAGTTGCTGTGGCAGCTCCCAGCACACTCCCTGTGCCCTGCTGCCAGTGTGTCCATCCTCACCAGGGCCCTGCTGCCCCTGCCCCTGCCCCTGCCCCTGCCCAGCCAGGGCTCCTGTGTGGGATGCACAGGCATCCTGTGTGGGATGCAGGAAGGGCACAGCTTTGGCTGCAGGTGCCTCTGTGTGCACTGTTGGGAGGGGCACATCCAGCTGGTTTGGGGTCTTCCCTCTGCTGAGCCCTGTGCCCTGTTCCTGAGCCCTGGCTCTGCACAGCACAGCCCATCTAGGCAGTTCTGTGCCCCCCAGTCTCCTGTGCTGCAGTTGCCCTGCCTGGGCTGTCTCAGGGCTTTCCACACCACCTGCTCTGCCTGGAATTGCAGCCACCAATGATTTAACTCCTGACTTTTGGGTCAAGGGCTATGTTTTGCAAGTTACCCTCTGTGTCAGACCACAGGATTGCTTTGCATCCATTTTCTCTAGGCTGTGTTTTCCCTCCTTAAAAGATTCCAGGGTGATGGCTGCAGTTAATCACCCTGTGGGCCACATGGCACTTGAGAGCTGTGAAATGTATTTTCAGTTGCCTATTGCACTGAGTAGTTAGAGGAGAAATAAGGGACCAAGTCACTATAAAAGTCAAGAGAAAAGCAGCAGTTCAAAGCCACGATTCAGCTGTTTGGCAGAACAGGCTCTGATGTGCTGTTCTTCTGTGCTCTGGCAGAACATCAGCCCTACATGTAACACCTGAGGCTGGGGATGGAATGGAATGGATGTGTTTTTGCCAAACTTAACTTTCTCAGCCTTCAAAAAATCACTGTCTTTGGAGGGCTCTGAATTCTGCCAAACCAGCAAGCTGAAATTGGCTAGAAAGCATGCTGAATGAGAAAAGGGGATATTCCATCTCAGGCTAATCTTATTGCCCCCATCTGTATGAACAATGGAAACATTCAGTGCAGAGTCCTCCACCAAGAGGGGCTTGTGGAGTAGGAAAGCACTGAGACTTTTTACTCATTTCCCTACCTGGAAGTTTTATGGGATAGTGCATAAGTTAAAGCTCCTCAGGGGCAGCTGTAGCTTGTACACTGGTATTTACACTGGATTTTGTGCAACCATTTACTACTACAGCATTCAGTAAAGTAAGTCAGGTAACCCCAGTATCACATGGTACATGAGCACCTCAGGGAATTTGTGTAGAGACACACACTGTGACCTGCACCAGGAGAGCTGTGGATGTGCTGGATGATTTGGGAGTATTCAGAGCCTGTTCTCACCCAGCTGTTCCTTCTGCAGGTCTCTTACTCTTTGTACCTGAAGTGCCTTAATTGCAAGAGCTCTAATCAGGTGGACAACAGGCTCTGAAAGTGTCCCATGACTCCCCAGCAAACATTTCCTGCCTCCTCTGAAGGAGCCCAAGCAGCTGCCAGGTGTGTCTGTGCTGCTCAGAGCTGCTCTGATGCTGTGGGCACTGAGCTGGTGCTGCCTCACCCACTCCTGCCTCCCAGAGCAGCTCACCAAGGGCCCTCCTGATACAGCAGGAATGACTGTGTGAGAATGTACGGATAGATGGTATTTCCTAATTAACTTGGTTAAGAAGCAGGAATTTTTTTCACCTTTAACTTGCTCAGAATTGAGGTTTTTTATTTCTCTTGCCAAAAAACTTGACCTCCAGAGCAAACAAATGGGCAGGCTAAAGCCAGGCTTCAGCCTGCAGCTCAGGGGGTGCAGTACCCACCCCAGAGAAGGTGGCAGACCAGGAGAAGGGCAGGGCTCGAGCTGCTGCAGACCCAGGGCAGAGCTCTGCCATTTGCTGGCCTGTGAGCACTTTACCTTCCCTGCCTGGCTTTGTGAAGAGCTTGGGCTGAGAGCTGGTGCATGTGAATGCACAGCAGCATCACTAATGATTTTCAGGACCATTGTGGTCAGCCTTTCTCTAAGAGCAAGGGAAATATCCTAAGTGCTCCTTTCTTCTTCCCAGAGATGGTTGCCATTTGACATAATGGCCAATATTATTCTATCTATTAATCTCTCAATTATAAAGGAAGTTCTGAATTATAGAGGACTTCTTACCTCATACAGTATGTAACTGGTCATGGTCAGAATAACAGCTAATGTTTTCTGGTCCTGCACAAATCATTTTTAGTGTTTGGTATACAAAGTTCCAGGCTTCAGGGAATGCCAGGTTCACATCCAACCATTAATACTTCCTTCCAAAATTTATTATTCTTTAATCTTCCCATAATACATGAATTAGAGTCCCTAGTGGAAATCCCTCATTTTCCTGCATATATCATTTCAGGTTTTGAAATCCTACAGTGCTGCCATAGTGTAAGATTAATATGCCACCCTTTATTCCTTCGAGCAGGAACCGGAACCTCCCATCGCCAAGAGCTTATTTTAACTGTTCTGAGTCCAATTTCCATTTTTATGGGGTTAGCACTAAGTCTGTTGCTTTGGGGAACTGCTGCAATTTATGGTCATGCTTTAGAGAAAAGTAAAGCTTGCTCTCCTCATAGGTACCCACTGGTTTGCACATGAAGAAAGTAGGGGATTGGGAGGGGAGTGTGAAAAATTCTGAGCTTCAGGGGGTTCCCTGAAGATTATTCATAAGCTGTCTGAGAAGGCAAAGCAGGGCACTGGAAGGATTTTGTCAGTTGTTCCTTGCAAGGCAGTCTGAGCTGGCTGGATGCTTTTAAACTCTAAGCCACTTCCTTTAGTGATCATCTGTTAGTGCTCTGAGACAGTCCTGTTAGTGCAAAACAATAGATAAAAAATAGTTTATGGCTATTTTCAAATGTTGAAATGTATCTACTTTGAAGCCTACTCTTGGAAATGGTTCTGTCTTAAGTGCACTCCACTCCAGTTTGGCTTCTCTCGAGGTGCCTCTTGCAGGCTTTGTGGTTCCCTGTGCACTGACCATCCAGGCAGGAATCAAAGGACATCAACCTTAAGCAACACTTACATAAATGTGTGTGCAGTTAGTGAAGTTTGGCTCTTCCATTCCATATTCACCCAATGGGTGGGGCAGAAACTCCTCCCTTCCAGCCGTGCTGAGTGCACAGTCACATGTGAGGCTGCAGTTGTCTCTCACCATTAATGTGAAGAGGTGTGAAGACATTGCTGACAGGTAAAGGAACACAGAATTGGAATGTTTTGCACTGTCCAAGCATGCAGCCCTTCCACAAAGATCCCTTTCATAAGCAGATGGTGCTCCATGTGACAGCAGGGTGTGCTCTGCCCTCCTCTGCCATCACAGCAGTTCCACCCGCTTGCTTTCCAAAGTTTTTCCTAATTCTCAGAGTTCAGTTATTTGTTGCCAGTTTATAACAATTTGTTCTTGAATCCTTTTGCTTAATTTATTCTTCTCTTTCCCTGCTGTTTACCCAGCAGATGATGTCCTTTCTCAGCCCTCTTGTTTCAGACTCAGCAATGTGGCTGTTCCAGAGACAGACCCGAGCTGCTCTGAGGCTGCTCTGCAGGCTGACTGCAACGAGCCAGCTCACATGTGGATCTGCTGATCCAGATTCATAGAGAACAAGGTTGAAAAGAGCACAGAGAGGTCCCCAGGCCCTCCTGCACCCACAGCCACCAGCCATGCTGTGCTCAGGTCTGGCTGCAGGGCCTGCTAAAGCAATGGCCAAAGCCTCCCTGTTTGGATTCTGGGTTTCTGTCCCAGCAGCATCTGCTGATAACAAAGCCTGTTCACATCCCAGGATTTCCCTCTGCACAACAACTTCCATCTCAGGCTGATTTCTTACTTAGGCTGAATCTGCTGCTCTGTTTTCTGTGCAAGCTGAGTTTCCAGTGCCTCTCAGGATGGATTATCCCTGTGCTCAGGCATCCCTCCAGCTCTGCAGGGACTGGCTGTCTGTGTGAATTCACAGTCACTGAGTACTGCAGCTTGCACTAATGTGGCAACCTGCCTTCAAACCAGAAGCAGGGGAAGTCTCCTGGAAGGTGCCAGCTGGCTACTGCTGGTTCCTGTTGGCACAAACAGATGAAAGATCTGCTTCTTTAGAAACCTCCTAGTAAAGATTGGTTTCTGGAGGGAAGTTGGAGTAAAACATTACTCTGAGGACTCACTTCATCAGGGGGAGGCTACACAGCAGCAAAAACAAACTTCCAGTTCAGAAAATTCGGCTTGGCAGTAAAAGCAATGGCAATAAAAATATGAAATAAAATACTCTGATAGTATTTCAAAATAAATCCCCATTTCTAAGGCCTCTAATCTAAAAGATGTGTAAATGGTATTTATTGTATGCAGGGGAGTTGCAGATCATTCACTAAAGGCATTGATGAAATAATTAAAGATCACTGTTGAGGCATTGTAGAACTGAAAAAGATCTGCCTTGGGTGGAATGTCATTTATGTGTTTCACCAAATTTATTATATTTTTATAGGGCCAAGAGAGAGAGATTACAGTGTTGCCTCTGGGGTCAGATGAGATTATATGGTACTGTACTCTAAACAGTTTATTACTCCCTGAACCATTGCAGTGTGTGTTTTGAGTCCTTCAGGAACAGAACAGCAGATAAGCTGGAAAAACCTTCATCAGACAAAATCCAGTGACTGTCAGACAGATCCTGACTGAGAGCCACACGTGTTTTCAATAACAGAGATTTGGGCTGAGGTGCACTCTTGACTGCACTGCACTTACCAGCCTTGCAGAGGTGGTTGGTTACAGTGTCAGGGGAGACTGGCTTTATGTGAGAGAAGTCAGAGTCTGAGCAATCTTCCCAACCAGACATTGCCTTCTGTCTGGTAGAAGTCCTGATCCTGTTGGAGTTGGCCCCACTGCCTGTTTATGGTCCCACATCACTCTGCTGCCTCAGCTCCTGCTGCTGTCACCCCTCACAGCCTGGGCAAATCCTGCTGCTGGACCACAGAGAACAGCCTGTCTCTGCTCCTTGCCCCCCTGCTCAGCCAAACCTCTGGGCTGGATTCCTCCTCAGTGTGCTGTGCAGCTCCCTGCCTCCCATCGCTCCCACTGCCCAGGGAAGGGTGTCCCACCATCCCTGTTTGCCACAGCTCGGGGTGGGGGTTCCACATGGGAAGAGCTGCCCCACTCTTCCCATTCCACCTTCTCAGCTCCCACCTGTTAGATCTTCCTCACCAGGTGTGTCACCAAATTCCCTGTCCCGCAGATTTCCTGGGGGTCATTCATTATGGGTGGGTGTGGCACAGAGGGTTGTGGTTTAGTGATGGCCTTGGCAGTGTTAGATTTACCACTGGACTCCACCTTAAAGGCGTTTTCCAACAGAAATACTTCTTTGATTCCTCCTGGTAGATCAAACAAGAGGATCCCAGTACCATCCATAGACATTTTCCTAAGATGGCCATTTTCAGGGGGATTAAGAGGGAAATGCTTTTCCTTTCTACTTACTGCCAGTTCTTTAATTTACTGTAAATACCATTTGGGCATCATTATGGCTAGGGATGCAAAGTTTGTGTTCTGGAAAAGGAAGTGCAGGTAACATTTCTGTGTATTGGAAGAGATGGATTTACTTCTGGGAAAGGAGAAAAATTAAATTTTCTAGGTCCTGAAAATTTTTAAGTGGTAGAAATAAAAAACGCTTTATGCAAACAGGGTAACTATGAAGAAGTAACTGTGTCTTAAGACAACTCCCTTTCTGGAGCAGAAACTAAAATAGACTGGCAGCAGAAAACACTGTGTAGAATTTGAATAATACAAGTGATGTGCCCCTCTTGTAAAAGCTGGTGTGCCCTGCTTGCCCCTGCAAACTTGCCATGTGCCACCACTGCACTCCTGAGCCCACAGGACTCACATGACCTGCATGTCCCTGGGATCCCCAGGAGCACCTCAGCACTGTCCCAGGGCAGTGGGCACTGCTCTGCTTTGGCTTTCTGTACACATTTTATCGCACAAGTAGGTGCTTTCAAATAGTTGTGTATTTGTTGCTCCTTTTTTTCAGCAATGTAGAATATAATGGGAGGTAACTGGAATTGTTTATAGACTTCAATGCCCAAAGCAGCTGAGACTCCCAAGTGACCCAGATAAGTTTGTTAATTGTCAGTTTGCTTTAATGTAATGATTCAGAAACTTGATCTGTTGCTGAAATATTTATTCTGCTGTTGCTATTCCATTACTCTGCATTGAGTTTTGTTTGTAAGAAACTACTCAAGGTTAAAAAATGTACATGTTTTATATTTTACATGCACGTGCACGTGTGTGTGTGTTTATACATATATACCTTATTTTCACCTACACAGATAAGCAGTGGTCAGCAATGACATTAATGAGGCCATCACACAATAACAGCACAGCAGGCAGCTGGGAGCTCCCCCAGTGCCCCAGGCAGGGCCAGGGCAGGGGCTGATGCTCCTCAGCACAGAGGGAGCTGAAGCTCCCGTGCTGCATTTCCTCCCCAGGTGCTTGGATTGCCCATTGCTGACATAAAGAGCAGTTGGGTACCAGTGCCCTGGTACATTCTGGTAGTTGACAGACACATGGGCAGGAAATGTGTGCAGTCATAAAGAGAACTTGATTTGAGCTTTGTCTTAAGGCATGAAAAGCAGGTGAGTAACTTGTCCAAGTTGTTTTCTGTCCATGGTGCGTCTTGGCATTTGGGGCAGTGTGTGGTGGGAGCTGGGAGCACCCCAGTGCCCCTTCATGGCTCTGGGCAGGTGCCAAGGAGGGTGACCCTGCACGCACACAGTGTGCCCTCGTGCAGCCACTCCAGGGCTGTTTTCCTCATTTGGCTGCTAAGAACTGGACACTGAGTTAAATATGCTGAAAGTGCCCTGCCAGAAATACAGTGTTTTCTGACTAGTGAAGGTTCCATGCCTGAACCAGAACCTGTGTGTGTATGGCTGGAAGGTTTGGTGGCACTGAGAGTATCAATTATGAATGATTGAAATGAAGTGTATTTTAGGAGCAGATAGCTGAAAAGCCTTGCAATGTACTCCTAATTCAGCGGCATTGCCTTGAGCTGCTCTGAGGCCTCTTTTTTAAACTCAGACATTAGCACAAAGCACACCTCTGACTGCAGGCATTTAAAGATCAACAAGGGCTGAAAAAGCTTTTAAGATCCAGTGAAACCAGGAAAACAACCACGTTGCCTTTCAGTGTCAGTTTAGATTGCCTTCTTATGAGTGCAGCTATTTCAGGTACAGAGTGCTTGGTGGTTTGGGTCTTGTTGTGCGAGGAAAGTGTTCCCCAGAAAACATCTGTTCCTTTCACCTGCAAACCGCAATGTGCTGTGAGGAGGCAGCACTGCAGCCACAGAGACCCAGGGGGAGGAAGGAAATCTGGCTCCAAGGGATGAGCATGGGTTTCTGAAACATGGTATCAAAAAGAGCACTTAAAAGGAGAGAATGCTTTTAGAGCACAGATACACCGCGAGTTGGGCAGGGCGGGTTGCTTGGAAGCTTCACCTTCTCCTGGACTGCTGATACTGTTTCTTAGCAGCAATGTTTGCCTTCTGCTCAGAACTGCAACAACAGGAATCTGTTATTTTGGGTTTTTTCACAACAGTAACACATCCTGCTTTTCTATAAAGTAACACAAAATGCCACTGTCATCTGCAGCATCTAAAACCTGTATGTGCAATAGGGCTCCTCTTTCCCTTCTGTGGTCACGTCGTTTTTGACTTGCAGTTACTGAGGTTCAGCTGCAGCTCCTGTGTATGTACTCCAAGTGTGGTACTACAGCCCTGACTGGTAACACTCTTTGGAGTAGGTTAGAGTAACTCTCCATTCATTCAAAATTTTTTAAAAAGAGATTATCTTAGAAGCAGGGAAGTACACATTAAAATGGTACATGGTGCCTCCCTTTCTGAAGTGTCACCATGGGGAAGGAGGCAGCTCAGAGGTGTAAGTTGTCTGTGCTGTGCCCTTGGTTCAGCCTGTCAGGATAAATCCAAGGTTTGTCCTTGTGCCCTGTGCAGGAGGGGAGGGTCCTGCTGACCAGGGAAAGGCCAGCCTGCACAACTGGTCAGCCCATGCCAGTGTCTGGGAAGATCACAGAGCACATTCCCTTTGGAACCCAGAATGCCTCATTCCCAGGCAGGTGGCATAAGGAACTGTGACAAATGATAGTCCAGTCTCTGTTGGCTGTGGCCGTGGGGTGGATGGGTGTTCAGTGCATCTCGGTCTTTGGCCTAACTACACAGAGCAGGTGGTGCTCTGGGCACACAGGGCAGAGCAGAGCCTTCCATGGAACGGAATTCAACTATTTACTGACATGAACTGTGTTCTCATGGCTGCCTCTCTGTCCTTTCAGAGGATGACATGAATAACTACATCAGCAGATACTACAACGAGCCCAGCAGTGGTAAGTTCTGCCTGAAAGCAGGAGGGTGAACTGTGTTTGCCTGGCACTCTGTGCTGCCAGCCAGGTGAGGCTGAGCAGGGCTCTTCATCTGCCCTGGAAATGAAACCCACCACAGCCTCATGAAGTGTGTCCCAACAGGAACTCTCTAAAGGCTGAAGGGCCCCAAGGTTGCTCCTGCTGAAGGCACTCAGAATAGTTTGGAGATCTGGAGAGGTTAATTGCCCCTAGCCAGGCTGTGCAGCCCCCAGAGCAGTTCAAATGGACCCAAGAATGAACAGCACAGACAAAACAAATGAAGAGAAAAGCAGTGGGGAGACAGCTTAGCCCAACCCCACGCTGGGAGCCTTTCAGAAAGGTTAAACTGAGCAGTTAGAAACCTCAGCAGCCAGCAGGGTCTGTGACCTGAGGGCAGCCTTCAGATGGATGTCCCCTGGCAGGAGTCCCGCAGGCACGGGGGGGACCCTGCCCAGCCCCACTCTGGCAGGGGGGGAGCAGGGGCTGTAGGGGGGGAGANGAGCTCCACAGGGGGTGCAGGAGCTACAGGGGGGGAACAGGAGCTATGGGGGGGAGCAGGAGCTACAGGGGGGGAGCAGTAGTGTCACGTTAAAGAGAGGAGTGAGACAGAAATACAAAGATTTCTAGTCTTAACTGTATTAATAAAAGTTATTAGCTAGAAGCGTCCTCGGAGTAATCAAAGCTTTATGAACCCAGCACTGCC
>VWZD01004827.1:322347-357043 GCA_013396695.1 Sakesphorus luctuosus
TATGTATAAGTATATAGAGAGAGAAACATACTCTGTATGCACACCTGTGTACTGCAATACACTTGTGTGCACACACATGTTTATGTATTGTATTATATATAGATATATTCTCTCTAAAATGGTGTATGTATATAATTTAAAGGATGTATAAAGGTTGGAGGTGTCACCTAAAGACACAATGTGTTTTATATCATATTTTGATACACACATATATGTATATCCCTGTATATACATTCCAGATTTACAAATACACACCGTATGTAAATATTTATGTACAAAAATAAGTGTACGTGTGTAAGTGTATATATTCTATTTAAAGGGTGATAATTATGTTTTTAAAGGGGAGGATGACAACTATGTACCATATATGTGTATGTATATATATAAAAAGTCTCTGTACATATCTACTTATAGGTTTAATATATCACTTAGGGGGCTTATATGTATACACACAGCAACAGCTCTTCCCACATCTATATGATTAAATCTATATATAAAGATTATGTGTATATCAAATAAGGTGGTGGAGAGACTGTGCATATACCAAGTAGGTATGTGTGTCCACAAACATGTATAGGGAGAGGCATGTGGTATTATATAGAGATGTACATCCTTCTATATCCATCCCCATAATATACTTGGAAAGCTACAAAAAGGTACATGTGTGTGTGTGTGTGTGTGTGTGTGTGTGTACATAACATTTTAAAATCTGTAAAGGGGGAGTGCTCACGTATAGGCATAATGTATTCTCTATATCCCTGTAAGTACATTCCCCAGCTACACACAGTGAGAAATACATGTATTTATATATAAAGTATATGTGTGTGTGAGAACACCTGTGTTCTGTTTATAGGCAATTGTATGTTTTTAAAGGAGGGGACCATGGCTATGTATCCTATGTATATATGTTATATATGGGTCTCTATAGATAAATCTATGTATAAGTATAACATGTGTATATGTGTGACAGGAGACACACACATATTGTAGAAAGCATGCACATACATACATAGAGAGGTAGGTATACAGCATTAGTTACATAGGTATGTTCATCCCCTTTACAGACATGGTACTGGATATAAAGACAGGTACCTATACACCTGTATATGAATCACTGTATAAAGGCAGCAGGAGGTGTGTTTGTGTATGATCGATTACATATGTCTCTATCCCGTAAATATATATACAGATACAGAGAGATATATATGTTTCTATATGGGGGTTATGCAGATTTTGTTTTATGATGAGCAATTGTACCTATTTCAACGGGCCCTACATATTGTGTGTGTTTAACAAAAGGTCTGTGTATAACGTACACTACATTGGGCTCACACAAATACAGACATAATTCCTCATCTATACATGAAGATCATGTGTACATAAAATTGTGTGAGTGTGTGAGACTGCACATACACCCTCTGTATTGTATGTAATGTATGTGTGTGCTCACACGTATACACAGGTATGTGGCATTATGTTTAGCTGTGTGTCCTTGTATATACAGCCCCAGCATGTCAATAGGGAGGTACACACACCTTTTATGGATCTGTATCTCTGCATGTAAAACATAAAAACAGTCTACATATAGCAGGGGTGTTAGTGTATAGGTGTGATGTGTGTATATAGATGTGTATCCCTACAGATACACACACACATCAAAGCAGGTGGGGTGTGGGTGTGCTTGCATTCTGTTTGAACCGTTGCCAGTGACAGGTATTTAAAGGGAGGGCCTATGGCCTTCAGGTATGTGTTTACAGACTGTGTACATGTGCACATAGAATGGATTATAGATACAGTTCCTTATACATACATACATACCCGTTATCTATCTACAAGAATAAAGCCAGAGATGTTTGTGCCAGTCCATACACACTAGTATATATGTAACAGTATTAGTTACAGCTGTGTATGCCTCCACATCTGTTCCCCTTATTTATTTATAGATTTTCTATAGAAAAGGGGTGCATTGGTGTTACTGTATTCCCTTTGAGACAGACAGGCAGTTCCATGGATTAAAGGGGGACTGTGTGTACGTGTCTCAAATGGCTCTGTGTAACACGGCCATAGGTCAGTGTATAGGTAGCTTCATATATAGACAGTCACCTGCACACATCTGCATTTCCCCCCTACCCCGTGCTGTGCTTTCAGCTGTGTTTGCTGTTCCTGCAGACAGCGCCGTGCCCGAGGCCGCCCTCTGCGTGGTCACCACGGCCGCCATCGACGTGCACCGGCCCAACCTCTCGTCGGAGCTGTTCGCGGTGGAGGTGCCGCTGCGCCTGGGCAGCACGGGCACGTCGGGCAGCATCACGTCGGGCAGCGCGTCGCGCTCCACCGCCAGCTCGGGCACGCAGGGCTGCAGCGAGAGCAGTCACACGCTGGGCTCGTCCCCGGACTGCAGCACGGCGGGCGAGGAGCCGGGGCGGCCGCGCGCGGCACACGCCGTGGTGCAGGAGCTGCTCTCGTCGCTGTCGGAGGAGGCCTGCCTGGCGCAGAAGGGGCTGGATCCCGTCAACCTGAAGCTGCCCAGCCCCGCGGGCTCGGCGGGCGCCAGCCCCGACCTGGGCCACCGAGTCAGCGTCTACAACCGCAGGAACCAGGACAGCCTCGACGTCTTCCAGCTCAAGCCACTCCTCGACTGCCCGCAGGGGGCCCCGACGATCGAGGAGAAGTACGGGGCGCTGGGGCCGCCGGAGCCACGGCTGGGCAGGGTGCCCGAGGCGTAGGGACAGCCGGGGCAGCGGGGACTCCTGCGGGGACACTCGCCACGCTGGGGCACGAGGCTGCCACGGGCGACGTGGCAGTGTTAGAGGCAACCTGTGGCACCTCCGGCAGTGGCCGCCAGGGCGAGGCCAGCGGCGCCTCCGCTCACCAGTGCCCAGGTGCGTGACCCACCTGCCCTGCCACCAGCTCTGCGCCAGCTGGGACCTACGGGGACTGTCTGGGAACAATGGACCTTCCAGGAGTCTTAGGCTGACATGGACCCACAGTGCCTGGCGGGGGACAACAGACTATGCCTGGGAACACTGTGGAACTTCAACCAGTCCAGGGCCAGCACAGTCCCACAGTGCCTGGGGGCAGGACAGAGCTGCTGGACAGCTTGGGCCCAGCCTGGCCCCCCACCTGGCCCCACCAAGGGGCTGAGCACGGCTGGGATGGGCATGGAGATGGGAATAAATACTGACAAACACATGCTGCCTCCTGCCTTGTATCCCTCTTCCATTCTTTTTCCACTCTTCCCTTCCTTTCTTCTCTTACCTGCCTTCCCTGTCTTCCTTTCTTCCACCCCACCACTCCATGTGCCATCCGACTGACCATCCAAAGAAAAGAAAAAAACCAAAATCCCAACACCAGTGACCCCACCTCTTTCCAGTACAATCCTTTATTTGTCCTTACTCCACAGTGCAGGGTCCATCACCAGCACTCACTTCTTCTTCAGGAGCTCCGTCATCTCTGGCACCGCCTGCAAACACCAGTGCCAGGGTAGTGCATCTGCCCCCTCTGACCCCTCCAACTCGCCCTGTGCAGTAACAACCCTGCAATTACACCCCCCACCCACCACACCACTCCAGGGGCTGTGGGTCACCCCAGCTCACAGCACTCCCCACTTCTCTCCTGCTGAATAAAGCCTCTTAATAATTTAAGAGAGCTACATTTCCATTAGGTGGAAATAATGCATTCGTACAAAATTTATTAAGGAAATTGTCTACATGGTGTTTCTTCAGAATGTGACTTTGTCTGTGGCTTACAGAGAGGCCCATGCTCACCACGGAGCCAGCGGGCAGCATTTCAGGAATGGCATTAAGTGCTGGCAGAGGCTCTGCCCACGCTCCCACCAGTCACACGTGTGGCACACGGACAGTCACACACATGAGCTGCAGCACTTGGACAGGGGCTGGCCCACGGCCCCAGAGGGAACTGCAAACTCCTCCTGGCCATCAGTGAGTGAGGCAGCAAGCCCTAGGCAGGAAGAAGCACTCCTCCTGCCAACTCTCTAATTCCAAACTTTATGAAGCTTAAAAACACATCCAACAAGCACCTCGATGCAGTTTCCCAAAATGGTTCACACTCAGGAAACCAGAATGGAGGCAGGCTGGCAGTGACACCCCCACTCCCAACACACAACAGCTTCTACACTGAATTTTGAGTGTGAAAATAACAAATCTATAAAGCAAATTCTTTACCAACAACCCAAAGCAAACACCCTCACACAGACATTAAACACTCATTTGATTGTATTGTGTAAGCTCCTGCCAGCTCTCCCACAGTTATCCAGCACATCCAATTTAGCCTCACCTGAAATAAGTCTGCCACCAGTCCATAATCTGCCACTTGGAAAATTGGAGCTTCTGGATCCTTGTTAATAGCAACAATGGTCTGCAAGCAAAGGTAAAGCACCATGTGAATTTATGTAGTGATTAACCTCTGGGGCTGGATTACAGTGCCAGCTCTTATCCAGGAAAGACAAGCTTTAATCTTTCCAAGACACCAGAAGCAGAAGATAAGGGTCAGAGCATTTAATATTTTCCCCTTTCCATCTCAAAGACCCAACCACCATCCAAAAAAAACCAAAGACCCCACCCCCTCCAAAAAACACCTCTCCTTTCCCTGTTCTTTACATACATCAGGGCTCTCGTTTCCTGTCGAAAATCCTAGAAAAAAATTACTACAAGCGTTTATCTGCATGTTCTAAGCCATCCCATTGCAGAACTAACTCAGCAGCCGTTACAACAAGCACAATAAAGCCCTGTCCAAAGGCCTCTGTACTTACTATGGGACATAACATTTAGTTTGTCAGGCCACAGAAAATGGCACATGACAAATCCCAACACAATGATCCAGAAAATGTCTTGGTTTAAACTCTGCCATACAAGTAAATCAATCTGTAACTGTCTGTGACAGCTTCCAGCAAAATAAGCATGGTGGGTGTCCACATCAAGATCTTCAACAGGAGGGGGAGCACTTCATAAAGGAAGGGAAAAGAATCTTAAACAAAACTCAGCAGCTCCTAGAGGGAGCAGAGCCCAAGGCATAGCACTCTAGTCCTGCCTGCCCACCTAAGCCCTGATGGGAGGCACCAACCTCCTGGGACACCTCTAACCCAACAGGCAGCTGGGGCACACCTGGGCCATGCCCAGGGAGCACACCAGGTGTCTGGTTTAGTCTCTCCACCGGAAGTACCTGACCAGCAAAATCAATGGCTCACAGCACAGGTCTAGTGACAAAACCTCAGAAGTTTACAAATCCTGTGATTTTAGGCCCACAGAGATGTTATGTCTCCACTGGTCCTTTGTACCCTGTAAAGGACCCACCCTGTGTGCAGCAGGCAGTGCCCCCAGCAGAGCTGCCCCTGCCCTCTGGCCCTGCACGTCCTACAGCAATGCTGCCCTCAGATGTGTTCCCCTACACATTACTGGGTTTGTTGCAGTTACCTCTGTCTGCAAAGCCAAACCTCCCCTGCCAAGCCACAGTGCAGGAAGCCAAGCCAGGCTGACCCCCAAGGACATTGTCAAGACCTTCTCTGCCCCCACTGAGGCCCTGCCCCGTCTTGCAGAGCCGCCCCCAGGGGCTGATGCCAAGGCCAGCGGTCGGTGGCATCGCAGGGGCTGCCAGCTCTGTCCTTGGCACAACACCCCTTGCCGGCAAACCTGTCTGAAGCTTTAGTTTGGCAGCATGGGCCTCCCTCTGCCTCCTTGAGCTGGAGTAACTTTTTAGTAAGATTTGGTTCCCAACCCCATTGCTAACTCAGACTTCAAGCAGCAAGGGCATCACCTTGCCCACAACAGAACTTTGGGAGTTAATCTCTCAGAAAGAAAATACGCAGTAACTGTCTCATGAGGGAATGAGAAATAAGAAAGCAACAATGATTCTCCAGGTCTCCTCAAAAGCTGCATTTTCTACCTTGTTGTAAAGAACAAATAAATTATACATTTCACTTGGTAGAAAGCATCTGACTGCTTTGGAAAACGTATCCTGCAGTGTCCAAGTTCACAGTGCTAATTCAGAGTGCTGAGGGAGGGTGGGGGATGCCCAGGGCTCCCAGGGCTGCACAATTCTGTGCTTGTCAAAGCTGGATCTGCTCCATAACTACCCAACCTGTTTGCTTCAGCTAAAAGGCAGGCAGAATGCATTCCAAACACAAATGACTAAATCTGAATTTTACAACACACACATTTGTTTACACTAGAAACACTGTGAGATATGGGAGAAACAGGAGTGTTAAGTATGCATCTCATATTGACAAATTTAATCTGTCCTTATTTCCTATAGGAAAACATCTCAAAGTATCAAATGTGGCATTGGAAAAGCTGGCTTTGCTATTACAGTTCAGCACAATATTACTGCTCAATACTTTGATATGAAAGGAAATTTTGGCACTTCAAGTAAGAGGTTCCCAGTGTTGCTGGCAGTCTTAACTGAGGTAAGACAGGAGATAAACACAAACAGCATCAGATCAAGCCTTAAGCAGCTTTAAATAACCAGTTCTCAGTCAGTGGCTGCTGCTCATCCCACCTGCCCATCTCCTCGCTCACAGTTGCAGACTGGACACCTGGAAACAAAGCCTTTTGTGATGCTGTGGCCCAGCAGCACCCAGAGCTCCCAGGGGCTGTGGCAGTCCAGGAGCACTGCTGCTCTCACTCTCCACTGCCTGTCCCCATCACTGCCCTGCAGCAGGAGACACTCCAGCAACACTGTTCCCACTGGGACCAGTGAGAATCCAGGGCCAGATACTGGTGCTCACACTCCTCAACAGCCACCCTAAGCCCTGCCCATCATTCACCCTTACATTTCACATTGAGGTTGTTTTTTCTCTACTACAAACTACTGCAAACACCACTTCAGTCTCTGCTTTCACAAGGCTGAAGCCCCAAACACAGCTTACTTGACTTTCCCCCAAAAATAATTAAATAAAACATGGGGGGAAATTTTAGGAAAGCAGAGATCATCCTACCACACAGGCTGGTTTGTGAGCACAGTTATCAGTCGCAAACTCACTGCTCTGTCCCTGACTGAACACAAGAAACTACCTGCAAAGTCTTGCAACCCTTTTCCTCAGTTTTATACACTATTCAAAGTTCTGGCTTTGTTAACTTCATACCCTGGAAACAGGAAAAAAAATACATATCCTCTTTTTATAACTCCTGTGGGGAGGCAGGACAACCTCCAGTTTTTGATGTCTGGCATTGGATAGTATCAATCAGCAGGTAACTCTGCTCCTCCTTCCTAACACTGCACTGTGGACCAAACTGGCAATTCCAATTTTGGATTATTTGCCTTGGCAACTAATGAGTTAAAGCTTTTAAAGTTTTACTGCCATTTTATAATAGGTTTCCATTTGAATGGCTAAATGCAGGAATGTCAGAGACATCTTTTACTTTATGGAATAGTAAGTTCATAATTCAAATTGCACATTGTTATGCATGAATTAATATGTCATACTCTGGAATAAAGGCAAATGGAAGTATTGTATAGAATTCAGACATACATGGTTTGGGTTGGGTGGGTTTTCTTTAAACAAAGTCAATTAGCTGCTTCTACTTAGCACTTTGGGTTTTGGTGCAAAGGTTTTTCTACTACGTGAGATGTTTTGCTACAGTATCTTTTGTCAAAGTGTGTTTTAAAGCAGCAGAGATATTGTCAATTTTAACATTATAGTTGGAAAACCATCTAAAAGCACTGATGCAAAAGCAAGGAAGTAATTTCCTTCCTCAAAAATCTTTCCAAGCACAACCACCTTCATTTACCTTGCTATCTTTCATTCCAGCCAAGTGTTGGATTGCTCCAGATATTCCCACAGCAATATAAAGTTCCTAAAAGAAAACAAGAGAGGCATTTTTGGTACCCACAACACAGTTTCAGTAAGTTCTCACAACCCTTATGCAAAATCAATTCCAAGCAGCAGTTTCTACATTACAGTAGTTTTCAACACCCATGGTGAGTGGTTCCCTTCCCCACCTGAGGATGTAATACAAGTACAAAAGGAGAATCCCAATCTGCAAAGACAGATGAGGAAAAAAAAATTGAAATAGTCTGCTCGAAAACCCTCTGACATTGCTCAGCTGGAGGACAGGGCAGTCCATGTTACCTGTGACCCTGGAGAGCCCCAACACCAACGTTCAGCAACAGAACCCACAAAAGGCTAATAGAGTTGCCTGAAGAGCCAACCAAGGCTTCAGGTAAAGGCTTGGAGAAGCTTCAAAGACAGAACAGACAAAGCTGAAATTCAGGTGTTTACTCCTTGAAAAGGCCTCCCCCAGGGCAGGATAAAGCACTTCAGACACCCAAGTGGCTGGTGCACTGTTCACCTGCAGGCTCTGTTCTCACCCCACCCCTCCAGGGCCAATGCCCCGAGGTTTGCCTGCCCTGTGGGCAGTACAGAAGTGCTGCCCAGGCCCCCCACCATGGACACATCTTCACACTTCGGGGCTCCTGCTTCACAGCTCCAAAGAGTCTTACATTAAAAACAGATTAAAATGTATAGGCAAACAGATCTGTATTCACTGCTTCATTCACAGGCTGAAAGCCATCCATTCTATAACCTATCCAAAATCAAGACTATTTCAGCTTCCTGACAGTTTTCCCACCATCACCAGCCCAAGCAGCAGTCAGAGCACGACTGTTCAGCTAACCAGAATTACAGAAGAAAACCAAAGAAAGTGCTTTTCACCAACTCATCCAATAAAAAGAACTAACACACAAAATTAGTTAAGGGCTCATCTGCCTAAACCAATTAAAAGGTGGTACTGTACACATTATTAGAAAAGACAAAACCTCCAGTACTAACAATTTCTCTTTTAAAAATACCAAGGCTAGTCCATATTTAAGAACATATAAATCTAATGCAAGAAATTATTTTGGGGGCCAGGTAGGTAAGAGGGTCAAAAAATCAGTGCAACAGTTCTGCCACACAGGCCTGAGAGTCATTATAGCAATTAAAGAAATATGATCACCTTCTGATATTTCTACAGCTACAGATTTCACCCATTAATATTGGGGGGTTTTATTAGGAATAGATAAATAAAATCTATGAAGTTTTTCCATACTTTCACACAAAAGCTCTCTCCTGTAAAAACTGAAGTGGGGGGGAAACAGAGCACAAATAAAGTATTTCCTATCAAACAGGCTTCATCAGACATTGAAACAGAATTTAGTCCATGTATTTCCACAAAACCACACAGCTGTTGAACACACTCAAACTCCTCAGCCTCTGCAGGTTTTTACAGAGTGGATTAATACTGAAGGTCAATCCATTTTAACCACAGCTGCAAAGTAACATAATATGTTCATATAAGAACTCATGGTAAGAATGTAATATTTTAATTATATCAAATAAAAGAACAGATGTTACAGGAGAAATTATTCTAGTATCATACTGTCTTTAATACAAGCTCTTTTTAAAGACACATTACTGTAATTTAATTTTTTTTAGAGCAATTCATTAAGTGCCAGTCATGCAGACTACTAGACACTCTTATCAGTCTGCTTAACATTGTGAAGTTCAGGCTTTGGAAAGAGTCCAGCTAACCAGGAGCCAGATGCCTAGGAATATATTCTATTAAAACATCTAGGAAAGACAAGGATGTTTCATTAAGAGGACATCTGTAAATCACCAGGCTTGCCTAAGAATCATTTATTATGCATCTAAGCCATGCCCTTCTGGGTTCTGTGCTTCTGGCTCCCTGTTCAGACAACTGGTCCCTTCAGCTGGCTCTGACACGATGGGAGACCCCTCAGCAATGTTCTCACACACACAACACACAGCACAGGATGGTGCTCCTCAAAAGTTCTGCACTGTAAAGAGGCTGGGCTGCTTAAATACTAATTCCAATCTACAGTTCAGTAGGAGGGACACAAAGGCCCCACAAGGTCCGAACAATAAAGATTCAGGTCTGCTCAGTGTTCTCCAAGACGTGAATTGAGAGTCATCCAGAGATATCAAAGGACTGAGAAATTCAAATCTCCAAGTTATTTTGAGTGATACCCTTGCTTTGATGTTTTCCCTGGAATCCCTCACTCCTGTCACACCTTTTGCAGAGTCCT
Organism: Sakesphorus luctuosus; assembly: GCA_013396695.1. NCBI lineage: Eukaryota > Metazoa > Chordata > Aves > Passeriformes > Thamnophilidae > Sakesphorus > Sakesphorus luctuosus. The sequence continues at coordinate 332,386 of VWZD01004827.1, forward strand.
GTCATTTCTCCCGTGTCACTGCAGCCCAAGCACCTGAGCAAGAGAGGAGGAGGAAGGGCAGATGGGTAGCACAGAGCAGTGTCCCTCCAGCTGCACAGGGGACACTCCTGCCCTCCCAGAGGGCACAGCCAGGGCTGGAAGGAGTGCTCAGTCCCTGGGAGCTCATCTGGGCAGGAGCCCCATGCCAAGGCACAGACCAGCACGGAGCAGGGTCTGCATCACACCTCTCAGGGGCCAGAGATGGCTCTGCACCAACTTCAAGCTCCAGCTTTCTGGAACCCTGGAAGCTGCTCTGACTGCTGCTGTCAGGTGGCTGAGCCACAATTACAGGCACTTACATCTAAATCCAGGGCATGGAGTGGTGTTTAGCAGCTCCCTGGTGCTGTCACAGGCAGGTTTTCACTGAAGGGCTGCTGCCAGCACTGAGCCACGTGAGAATGGGTAACAAAACAGCACAGAGATTCCACACCAACAAGCTTCACTGCACTGGCTGATACACATGAACTTCCAAAAGCAACTGAAGACAAGGAAAGGGGAAGTTCTGGTGGTATAAAGGGCATGGCATCAGATTAGACAACTGTCTAGCCTCACAGTAACTTCATTTCACACAGGAAACAATTACTGTACATGCATCAAAATCACGCCACAGTTTTTTTATGAAGTAGCTGGCAGACATCAGCACAGGGAAAGGGACAGCAGAGAAGGAGCTGATGGTAAGGAAGAGCACAGTGGAGGGGACACACAGCACAGGAAGCTGAATGGACCAAACAGCCCAAGAGTAGAGGGCAAGGAGGAACCATCAGGAGGTACAGACACTTGGGACGTCCATCAGTAGTGGGCAGATGTGGAGATGGGGGCACCACACCCACGAGGCTTCCCAAAAGGGCTACAGCAGCAGCCCAGGGTGGTTCTGCCAGCAAACTGGCACACAGACCAAAAGTGCTTTCCTTTGGCCACACAATACCCCACAGGACTCCAGGGGCAGCCAGGACCCTGACAGAGACCCCCAAGTTTGTAAGCACAGATTTGCATCACAACCACCCTAAAAAGAAACACAACTCCAACTCCCAAACTTATCCTATTCAAAGACAAGATTCCAAACCAAGAACCCAGCTTCTCTGTTCCTAGTTATTCACTTAGCCTTACAGTTTTTCAACAAAAACGACCTTGGTATGTTTTGCAGAGTCATTGCATGATAGCCATTAAAATGAAAGAGTCCCCCTTAGCCAGTCCCTAAACTCTATTTCTGCTTCAAACACCCCCAACTTACATACTGGCAGCTACTGCATGTCCATGAGACTTGATGTGCAGCAATGGCTCCAGAGTCCAGGCAGCCACTTACACACCTGGGTAAATGCACAGCAGAGCTGTATGTGGATTATTATAATTACCAATACACCAATGCAGTTGTTTTCCTGTGCATACAGACCCTTCCAATTATTCATAGAATAACTTGTGGCATATGATATTACTTCATTTATAGTAGGAGAATATTTAAATATGCCTTAGGCTGCCTTGGGGCAGCTAAGGGACATTTGCTGAAGAGAACTACGAGCACAGTTTTTACTGCAGCAGTGCCTTGAGTGCTGCTGTGCCAGACCTCAGTGCAGCCACAGGTGCACCACGAGCTGAGGTAGCTGCTCTGCAAGCATGTCAGCAGCTCCTATTGATTTTTCTGACAATTGCTGAATTATGCTGAAAACCTCCAGCACACATCCATTTATCCTCCTACCAATGGCATGCTTTTAAAGAGGCCAGTTTAATACACCACTCTGGCACACACTCTTTTTAAAGGCAGCACAGATACTATATTTTCTTTGCAACACTGAAAGGACAATGAAATTACAAAGAAATCTTTGTGCTTTGTACAAGAGATTCCCTACAATTACAAGCTATTAAGCCCATAAAGTTGACACTGGTTCATCTGTAGTACACTGTGTATCAAGCAATTCTGCAGCACGGACTGCTCTGATGCAGTTGAGCATCTTCCACTCAAGGAACACACATCACTCTACAGCCCAACTCCAGTTTCCTTTTCCCTTTAAGAGCCTTTGATCAGCCATGCTGTGTAATTACTCCTAAGCATGGGTAGGGTGTCTGCTGGAGTGCAGGGCCATACAGCATTTTTTTTTTGCTCTCCAGGGAAACGCACATCAATTGCTTTCAGCTAAATGCACTCACATATGAATATTTTAGTACAATTTAATGTTTCTGCACCAACCCCAAAGGAGCAGAGCATCAATTTGTGAACATAGTTTTCTTGGAGTTAAAAGCTACACTGGATAATGCAGGATGAAAGGGGTTGTCAATCCTCAGCTTTTTAGCAACTCAGAGAAACACAGACTGTAAATTCAGTCCCAGCTGCATACAAACAGCTCTCTAAAGTTTGCCACTATAAAGCTACTTTTCCACAATAGGGAATTATCAGAGGAGATATTCCAGCACCAATTTCCCAGGCCTGGCCAGTTTTCCCAATGCTATTCCCACCTAACAGCCTCCACCACTGATTCAATGCAAAGTGCACCCACACAACTCATGTCCAAATAACACATTCCTACAAAGCAGAGAGCTGAGGGTAGGAGAAATTATGCACTGTGGTTTTGAAGAGAGAAACTTTGGTATCTCAATATTCCCTTGTATGTGTAACAAATTAGGAAGTAATTAGGATCTTATCATTGATAAGCAAGGAGTAGAACATTTTTTAATTGAGTACAGGCAAGACGAGAGAAGTGACACTTCTCAGGAAGGCAAGGGAATTAATTAGTTCTTTCTGGTTGTTAGTGATTTTAGAGAACAAAGAAGAACAAAAATCCTGCAATTGAATATGCCTTGTTTCACTTTCCCCAGGCTTCCTCACAAGAGAGTGAAGGGAAACAGCAGACAAGCAAACCTGAGTAAGCAAAGGATCCCCAGGAAAGCATGGGAAGTAACACAAATATCAGCATCCAGTTACTATGCAAAGGAATGAGGGGTCACCCAGGGATCTGAGAACAAAACAAAACCAGGGTAGGTGAAGTGTTTGATGGCTTTGCCACCAAATACAAGAAATACAAAATACAGGCATTATGTAAGTTATGTGATACTGTGCTACCCTCAAAGCAAGGTGATGACTGCTAAGTGCTAAAGAAGCCACTCAGTGCAGTGAAAGGGATGCCTGGTAAAATCCTGGGGACACAGAGAAGCTCAGGCACTATCCCATCCTCCTGTAGAAGAGGTGAACAAGAACTCCACTGTTCTACCACAGCTTTGGTGCCTTTCAACTGAACCAACATCTCACCCCAGTGTCTCACCTGAAGCTGCTGCTGCTCTCTCTTTTTCCCTCATTATTAATTGTCACTCCTGGCAGTTGTAACTCTGCCTCCCCTTTGAGGTTCCTGCAATCCAGGGCAGCCAGAGACCCTCCAGCAGGACACTGAGGCTGAGGGCAAGCAGTTTGGTCCTGACCATCATATCAGAACCACACTGGATTCCCACCTGCCCTCCCCACCCGAGGCTCCTCAGCACTCACACCTGCCTCCTGTGCAATCAGACCACATCTCCAGCACAGTCATTTAATCCACTGTCCATTACTGCTACATCACAGACTTCCTAACTTGGGCCTTCCTGAGTTTGCCATCTCAGTTTCTTGGCATCTGTTAGAACGTTGTGCCCAGGGTTCAAAGTAACAACACAACAGCAACTGAACACCTTAAAACAAAAGCAACAAGAAAAAAAGGTGTTCTGCCAGGTAGGAAAACCTACAAAGAAAACTAAGGCACTTATGGAACTAGACCCTGAAAGAACACAGACTTCAACAGAGGAAAATAAATTAAATTTTAAAAGAGTGAAACATTTAAACTCTGAAGAGATTAAATTAGAAAAAGGCCTTTCAGGCAGCAGCAAATCCTCCACAAGGTCAGAGGATGACAAAATAAACAGACTAAAATCACACACACTTGCCAAAAAAACCTCTCGGTGCCACTGAGGTTCTGGCTGTTTTCTGAAGGCAAGAGCTGAGAGTGAGATAATCCCAGCACGGCTCCATCTTCCTTCACAAGCTGAAGGGATAATGTTATTAATTAGAGCAGGACAAGGGCAAACCCGGGAAACCACAGAACAGTTTGGGTGTCTCAGGGCATTGTAGACAGTGGAGGATTTATCAGCTGGATCAAACTTTTTTTTTGCTTAACTATCACACAAATTACACAAATTTCTGAGAAGGATTACATACTACTTTGCATGTTAGAAAAGTCACTAATCACACAATAATTGGGTAAGAAAAGCTAATACTGAACTAATAAATGAAGCATTCATGTTCCATTTACAAAAGTTTTAAGTAACTGAAAAAAACATTTTTTACTTTTTAATTCTCTCCCCTTTTGCTCATTTCTTTCTCTTTTTGTGAGCATGAGAGAAAGAACTAGGAAGATTGTTATGTGAAAAGTAACACCCATGACTATTTGAAATTTCTTATCTAGAGATATCAGTTACTCTGGGATGATGGTGGGAGGCTTGATTTGTGCAGGGAATTTTGTATTTTCTAACTGGATATACTTAACTAATAGTGGACACTCATGGGATGGAAATTTTTATCCAAAATCAGCTACTACTTAGAATATTCTTACAAGGGCTTTTTCCTTAAAACAGAAACTACATACAGTGCTTAATCTGAGAACCAAATTTCATTTTTCTGCAGAACACCTGCATATAAGTGGAAAATATGTGGAAGAAATAAGTGGAAAATAACTGACTTCTAATTTTATAAAGATGCTAAAATGGTTGTCACTGATTAAAGATTGAATATACTAAACTGATTTTTTCATTAGGAAGGTAACATTTTATATTTTAATATATCTACTTAGCCTAAAAATTTCCTTCCTTCCACCTCATCAAATAATACAAATTAGCCTTCTCTTTTGTAAGACAGAATGTCCAAATAGAAGCTGCAATCACCTGAAGTTAACAGGTTGAAAACAGCCACAAACAGAAGCAAAAATAATACACTGAATATTTTAACAACTGGAATAAAATTGTACAAGAGAAGAATTACCAAAGATCCAGTCAAACCCCAACAATATGCACAAATACCACCAGGAACAAAACCCCAAAGCTCAGCGATCTTTGGGAGAGCAGATGTAGAACCAGCTCTCCAACAGAGAGAAGGTGAGACCTGTACTCCTTAATTAACTGCATTCTTCCATCACTTAAGTGAAATGAACTACAGCTGTTCCATGAGGGGCAGTGTGTTCTTTCATTGACACATCAGATCTGGGGCAGGGCTGTGGCTGGGAGCGTCTCCTGCCCTGTGACACTGCCCAGGCTGCACCTTAAACCTGAGGCGTCACAGGGTCACTGAAGGACCAATGACCAAAATTCCCCTTTCTTCCCCAAATGTACAACCAAAGGCACAGGGGAAGAATTCAGCAGACTCGAGAGATTGTTATCTTCCTGCCCAGTGATGGGCACAAACACTCCCCAGCAGTCAGAGAGAAAAAGCAGTGGAAGCACCTCCCTCTTCCTGAGCCTGTAACTAACCCTTCTCCCCCTGCAGCTCCAAAACTGACCCAATTCCAGAGTCCTTTAACAACAATGCATTCCAGTCCTCCACTGAGACTGGGCAAGGGGCTATTAATAGAAGGGTAAGAGCATGCACGGAGATACTTTCCCATCAGAAAGGAACAGCTGCACAGGAGAGCAGGCAGGGCTCACACTACAACAGTTTTCCATATCCAAGACTCTTCCCCTGCTTCAAACCCACACCCAGGAGGGCACTGTGTCAGCTGGAGTCCAAAACTGAACGCAAACCTCAGGTCTCAGAGAATGTAACTGCCCAAAGGACAAACCTGCTTTGCGATTCTCCAGACACAACACCACAAGCTCTCCCTGAACTGCTGGTACCAAGCACATCTCACACAGGAAAAAAGCAGCATCTGTGAGAACTGTTACAACAGCCAGTGTCACCCTGACCTGACCACAACAAGCTCAGTTCTGCTCCTTCCAGTCAACTCTATCTTCTGTCGCACAGAACAATTTCCCAGCTAAAGCACGAGAAAGGTAGTGAAGCAGAATTAGGAATGTTCAAGAATTTGCTGCTTTCAATTGCCTCATATTTAAGATACCTATCCAGCACATGAAAAAATTAATTCTAATTACAACTTTGTGGGCTTAGTATCAATTCAATTTGCCGTTTTTATTACCATTAACATATCATATTTTCTATACTTCTAAACTACTGTAAGCTGTCCTTGCATGTATTTTAAGATCCAGATGAAATATCCAAACAATTTGAAAGAAAGCACATAAAATTTTCAGTATTCTGCACAACTCACTGTTTAATAAATATGTTAAGATGGGAGATGAGAAAAAAATGCATCAGCCTTCTGACAAACATCACACAATTGTGCCAGTTTGGATCATTTGTGGACACAGCAGTTAAACATTCCCAGCTGACTGATGGCTGTCCTAACAACCCTCTGAACATGACAATGATGACACTGATGTGACCTGTGGTGTGGCTGTATGTTCTTGACTTTTACATGTCACTATGGGCCATCTGTGGCAAAATACAGCACTGCAGCTTCACCAACAAACAGCCCGTTTTGTTTCAACATAATTGTTTACATGCCCTTGACTCTGGAAAGAATGTTCATTGTTGAGCCTTGAGACACAAACCAGAGCTGAGCTGTCTTCAAATTAGTATTCTCCACCTCATTAATGGATATTTGGGTAGGGGAGAACTAAGGATGGTCAGCCTCATCTCATGCCCTTTCAAAATACACATTTAAACGACACTTGGCTTACAGCCTGGTAAGCAGGAAGAGTTGGGGTTGCATTTATATTCTGCAGAGCCTCAGAATTCCCTTGCACAGCAGAGTTTAATGTCACTGCTATCAATATTGCAGAAGGACACACTGCAAACAGGCAGACCTTAGCCTTATCAATAGGTGTACTTGTCAGAAGCTGGTTTTGGTAGCAGTTGGTTATCATACAGATTTACAGGTTATTTACATCAGCACACCCACAAGGAGTTCCACTTGGCCCCACAGGGGTGTCCTCAGATGGCCTCTGATGAGGACTTGAACAAAGCAGCAAACATCCTTATCCACAACTGAAGACAGAAGAAATCAGACCCAGCAGGCAGAACTGACAACAGACTCCAGGAACCACCAAGTTCCTGTCTTTGATACCCAAATATTGCTCTATCCTGATGGATGAATTACTAGAAGAATACCGGTCATGGTTTGAATTTCTTGAATTTGCAGCTCTTAATGACAGAAAGGCAAAACTTTTCATACCCTATCAAGGCTTTGGACAGCTTTTTAGTATTACTGAAATTATTACAATTCAGTAAATGCAGCACTTGACACATGACAAGTTTCTCTGCTGAGTTCCAGCTCATTCTTTCTTTCTGGTATCAAATAAGAGTTGCTCCTTGGTGCCTTCTGCTGCCATACACAAAGAACTGTCTACCAAGAGGCTCAGCCTTTACTCCACTATGTGGCTCAGAGTACCCTGACAGATTGGCACACCTGCCGCTGTCCTTGGCCCCAAGTCCCTTCTCATGGCCACCCCATCACACCTCAGAATGTGCCAGTGCACACTCCACCCACACTGAGAGGAGCTACAGCTGTACCTTCTTATCTACAAACACCTGAGGGTGCTTCATCTGTCCACTGCTCTCCTCATGTCTCCTCAGGCCATAAACAACAGTGAAAGGAGTCTCAGACCTCTGCATGACAGAAAGCCCCACACAGATACAAAAAGACACAGAAATCAGTTCCCTGTGATACCACAACACAGAAATAGCAGAAAAAGATGTGCAGCAGATTATTTCCAATATTAAGCCACTCATTAGAGTATGTCCTCCTCGGTATTCCACTCTACAGCAGCCAACCAGAAGATTGTTTCTCTCAAACTTCTTGCACTTTGATATCTTACAGAAATTTTGCTTAGACTGCAATAATCCAGTTATGGCTACTGGGAGTTTTTAAAAAACCCAGAACACACAAAGCCAGAGATCAAGCCATGGAATGACAGAATTTCAAGTTTCTGTTGGCAATGACATCTTTTAGCCTATCAATGCTGGCTGCTAGGAAGGTAGAAATGTTCAGCACAGGCAGCTGTGAAAAGCCCCTCATGCAGGACCCCTGACAAAGCCATGGCAGGACACCTGAGGCTGACCCAAAGGAGAGAGCTCCCTCTCAGCCTGCTTGTGTCATCCTGTAAATGCACAGCCCAGTGCCAGCACTGCTGCAGGCACACCAACATTGTCCTGTTGGGCTCAGTATGAAGCCTCAGCTCATCCCTAAGTGTGTGCTCTGAAGGCAAACACAGGCCAGCAAACCCCACAGCTCTGCCAGGAGAGACACTTCCATACTTACTGGGGCTACTATCTTGCCCGTCTGTCCCACTTGCAAGTCGTTGGGAACAAAGCCAGCGTCAACAGCTGCACGGGAAGCTCCAACTGCAGGAAAGAAAATATTTCCAGTGTTTTCTTTTCAAATATTAGCCAGCCAAATTTCTATCACCATAAAAGCACATGGATTTTACTGAAGAGTCCCACACTCCAAGGGCACGTATTTAGAAACTTCCCTCTTAAAAGCTCTTGTGGTAATCCTTCTCCATACCACTAGCTAAAAACTTCCAAATACTGAGTGCTAATGCACTTCATAAGCAACAGGAAATCCTTACTCCCAGCACCAAAGGGCCATATATTTAAAACCAAGGATTTCAGTCTGGCACATTTCCATTATTTTTTCTTGTTGCTTTGTCAAGAGGATTTTCCCATAAATGCCTTCCCAAAATGTTCCTTTAAGTCTGAATAGAACATATGTGCCATCTTGTATTGTTGTGAATGCCAGAAGTCAGGCATGGTAAAAAAAATATCAAAGTAAACTCAAAAACACCATATGGACATTTAATTAACGAAGACACCAATTTAAAAACAAAGCCAGTCCTGTAAACCTATATACACTTGTGAAAGCTAAAATTTACAGAGTTAAAAGGTTAAGCAAACAGTTACTCCTTCTCCCTCAACCTTTACATAAAATACTTTGCTGAAACATTGCCTGTGGTTGGTTTTCCCCATCAATACAAAAGCACTGCAAAAGGACAGAGTGACTCCAACTACACGGAATAAATGGGATTCTGTAAAGGGGTGGTATAAAAGGACACATGAAGAAAGTATCAGCTCTTCAGAGTGAGCTAAGGCCACTTCACTTTCTGTTTGCAAGCTTCTGTTCCAGAGATTTGAGAAGGACAGGGAATATTGCAATATTACAGGCTAGTATTTTGCTGCATACACGTTGACAGCACTTTATCTGTTACTGAGCTAAGAGGATTTTAAGAGTTTGTTTGATAGAGATGTCAGCTGAGCACTGTTCTTAATGTGACATTTTTAAATACAGTAAGCAGGGTTACACAGAAACAGAAGAACACACAAGTTTACCTGCAGCATGCAACTGATCCGCAAGGTCATACAACAACTTGAAATTTTCACCACTCTTCAAGCCCCTCCCTTAAAAGTTAGGAACAAATAAAAAAAAATCAACAAACATAACATGCTTTAACATTCTTTTATTGCCTGTGTGAAGTTCCTGTATGAGTGCCTGCATTTGCAAACACTCAAAGATACCCTTGCAAAGGGTAATTTTGGATACATTGTTAACCAGTATTTAATATTTGGAGATTTAGCTTTTGTCTTTGTGATTAATATTTTATATGTATAAACCAACACCAGTCTTGTTCCCTTCCTGCACACAGCACCATCCACAATTCTCCAAAATCAGGGAAATAGCTTTTTTTTTCACTAATTTGTGCTCCCTCTGCTGGCTTTAGGAACAAAACTCCGCAGTGGGATAACTAAGGAATCATTTTAGCCATAGGCATACAGTAGAAATCACAGTCCATCACTTGATCCCCAAGGACCAGACTACAAACATAATGAGTTTTAAAATCATTAAAACCACTACAGAATAATGTTTAGACTGCCTGCAATAATTAGCAGTAATTTTAAGCTTGCCAGATTTCAATCTAAAAACACTTCACATTGCTAAAATTTTAAAGGTACTCCCCAAATGTGACAGTGCTCTTACAAAGCCTACCAGCACATGTTAAACTCATGCTCTCCCTCTCCACAAACCACACATGCTGAGTGCTTTCCCAGTGGTCCCCTATGCCATATTGCAGAATTACATCATAATGCCTTTTTTTTAATGTATCACATTACAGTGTTCTGTAAGCAAGAGGTGCTTCAATGCAACATCAGACAGTTCCACATTATGCACTCACCCCCCGACACCACCACTTTGGCACTGGTGAGCTCCGGGCGGTCGCTCTTCGTCACCTTCTGCTCAATCCATTCCGAGAGACCCACGGGTGGTGGAGGGGTCACTGCATTCAGCAATGAACAAAAGGGCCCACAAGAAAAATGAGAAAGCATGTATTTAAAAGCTTGGAAATCTGAGCTTCAACTCAGCTCAAAGTTCACTCCGGAACCGACTCTGCCGCCACTCTCAGCAGTTGCTCCGTGGCTCTGAGTGACAGGTCTCACTCACCACTTGTGCTTGAGTAACCTACAGGAGACTGCACTATAGTTCCATTGTATAAATGTGACACACTGACACAAACCCAGCACCAGAAGTGTGCTTCTTACCAAGCCAGGCAAACAAGTCCATCAGGGATGCACTGACAGTGATATACTCATCGTAACAGTTCTTTTCTAACATCCACAGACATTGGGAAATTTGGGATGGGTTCACAGGCAGGCACTACATGACAAGAAGAAAGGCCCACAGTGGAAACAACAGAGGTGACCAAACAATGGAACAGGTTGCCCAGAGTGGCTGTGAGGTCTCAACGTGGAGTTACTCAAAGCCTGACCAGACACAGTCCCCAGCAACTTCTCCTGAGGGCTGGACTAGATGATCTCTAGAGGTCCCTTCCAACCTCAACAACTGTGTCATTCTGTGACTGGGCTCTCTATTATCAAAGCTACACTGGCTTCATTAAATAGTAATTTAAACTGATACAGCTAAAACTGATCTAAAACAACAACTGGGTGTTCTCAATTCAATTTAAACTGCTACTAACTTAACTTGGTGATGTAATGACCTATCTCAATTGCAGTATGAGTAAACCAAAGCTGTGGAGAGCCAGCCACTTTTATTTTTGCTCAATCCTGTCTTGAAAACCAATCTGGTTATTCAAACAGCTGTAACTCGTCCTTACTTGAAGTTTCAAGATTACTGTGGCAGAAGTTTAAGCAGCGAGTGAAACAAGCACAGATTTCAGCACAGACAATCTCCATTTCTGGTGAGAGAAAAGGGAGTAACCGAGCAGGTAATCTCTATCTGCCCTTAGCACACATCACTAAGCATTGCAAGTGTCTGTATTAAGAGGATAAAGCTAACACTATGACAATCAGTTTGCTTTGACAAATGCTTCTACAAAACATCACCATGCAGTGAGCAAAACTGTTGCAGAGAACAAGAGCCCAGCAGAACAAACACTCACACTTTTCCACGCTGGCACTCCCACCGCTGGCTGGGGCGGCCTCAAAGGAAGTTCCCCGCACAGTGAACACTTTAATTGCTTCATCACACTGCACAGTGCAAAGAATATTTCCTAAAAAAAAAGGCACATTGAAAATTTAGAGATTATCAGACACATTATGCTTCAAAAAAAAAAATTAATATCAAAAACCCACCAGCTGTTGTACTGGAACAGGCAACACTCACAAAGGTACTTTCCAAAATTGCAGTTTTAGGTGGCTAAAACTTGGCACTTAATAAATACAGATTAAAAATACTTTACTTTTTAGCTCCATGTTTCTGAAATATGATGACAAATCCTCTATTTATAAAGGATACAAAGCATTCAAATCATCTCTTATGAATGAGCTCTTAAATTTGAGAAAGGACAAAAAAACAAGTTTGAAAATGCCACTGTTAAACATAAACAATGTCTAAAATTCAAAGTACATCTTTTATCCTGTTGCATGAATTCATCAGAACTGAAGACAATGAAGCCTCCCCCAAGTATCTGTGGGATTGTGTTTCTCTCTAAAATATAATACAGTATTTCACACTGGAGGCTGCAGGGAACACTAAAAGAAAAAAATGCTGCAACATTTTTCTAAACAAACTATTCACAAAGGAAGTCATCTTGGAACTGTGCATTACTGGGAAGAAACTTAAAGTGCAACACAAACCCACATTCTGGTAACATAACTCAAAATGTAACACCACGCTGGTACATGTGGCACACTCCGGTTCGGTAAAACTGAGAAACACAAGCTAATGAAATTGTATCTAAACCAAAACACAGTGCCAGCCAAGCAGGACAGAAACAAGACTGAAAAGAGACTTACAAATTAAGTCCATTAAATATTATAAAGACTTTGTTTAATGTCTTCATAATCAGAAAAAATAACCCTGTGGTATCTTGAATCAGAACTAATGCCAGTCCTGTTAAATACATCTGGACAATTAACTCTATGCCTTTCACTTTGCAAAATCTGACCAGAAGGGCATCCACGGAGAAACACGGGATGCATGAAGGACATGCCAAGTTCTGTTCACTCAGGTGACAGACCTGGCTTAGCCAATGCAGCCCCAAAGCTGCTGGGCTGACTCCCTTTCTCACCCAGGGAGCAGCATGTCCATCCCCAGGCTGCATTTCTCATGAACCACAGCAATCCAGACTGTGCAGGGACAATTCCTACCAGTTCCAAGGTTCTGACAACCAGATCATGTAGAAAAGTTATCAGTACTGGGCCCTTTACTGCACAAACACCACAAAGGTTTGGTGATTACCCACCTGCATAGATAGTTCTCACAAAAGTGTCTGGGGACTGAATTTCAATAATGTCAGAAACAGGAGCAACCCCAAGTTTGCCAGCCACTCTGGGAAGGAGATTCTACAAGTTAGAGATGAAAAATTAGCAAATGCTCAGTAACATACACATGGTCAGTAAAAGAACACCTGCTGACCCAATTTTAACTTCATATAATGCTGTCTCTAAGTACAAAGACACACAGAACTAAGATTTTTGTAGGGCTACTCATGTAGCTTTAGCAGCCAAATAAAATCCCAATCCTGTAATAACATTAGACATTTTATGAGACTTACTGTAAGTAAACCCTTAATTCAATATCTTAAATTAGGAGGCTTATTTGCTTCAAATAGTTTAAAACTGAATATAGATGCCATTTACCCAGAAAATTGACAATTATGGATTGCTGAGCTCTTAGCACTTCAAGAAAAAAAAAGGCATTTTTAGAAGGTAGTTTCCAGACACAATAGGAAAAAAAAACCTGCACTCTTCCCCCAAAAGCCAAAATATTATTTTTAAAATATTTATATATTCTCTTGCTTCAAAATTTACCTAAAATTACTTAGCACCTTTGGAAGAGGGAAAGAGGATAAAAAGAGCAGCAGAAATTATGAAATCCATGAAAACAAGACAATTGCTTGCTTTTTGTCTGCCTCCCAGTCCAGCACAACATAAAGAGCCCAGTTCTGAAATCTTTACTCCCATGAAGGACTCAAAAATGGCAGTGTAAGCTTTAAAGCAAAAAATATTAACTTCTGCTATGACACTGCAGCTAAAAAAAAAATCAGAACCCCTAAGACTTAGAGTACATAAAGATTTCTCTCAGCAAAAATACAACACCCAGACTGCTGTTGATGGGAAGTGAGAGCACTCAGCTGGGAGGGCGATGTCACTGCCCACCCACCAGGCAGGGGCTCTCCAGGAGCCTTTGCTCCCATTTGCTGCACAGCAGTGTTGCTCACAGTGTTAGCACTGAGGCTCTCAATGTACTTAAAATCACATTCCTTAAGAAAACAGGTTTGGAAAAATTGTGTTTTCATTAAAAAACACCTTGGCTGAGACTCAGATCCGTGTTATTTATGTATATTTACAGACATTTCAATGTACATGACTTATATCACAGATGCAACTCCCTCTCCAAAAAACATTTGCTTCCAATAGGTCTGCACACTTTCAATATGCAAATAATACACTTTTCACCTTGATTTGCTGTGCTTTTCCTTACCACTTTCATGCTCCAGAACACAATCTATTTTGCCTTATTGTACCCTTTGCCTCATGTCCACAGTCCTATCTCATCACCACAGAGCATTTCCTCTACACTGTTCTTTTGTTCACATCAGCCCACAATAAAAATCAACCAGCAATCAGTGTTTCTAACTAATGACCTCTTCAGAAACCTGCTGTGACACTGTTTGCCACTCAGAATTGCCCATGGCTGGCCTGTCTCAGCCTTTGATTCCCACTCTTACATACAGAAGGGTCTGTCCCTTTTCTACAAGAGCCCCTTGATGCACTCTGATCTACTCACCTTCCCAAAGGCAGATGCTCCTGCACAAATGTGGGTGTAATTGAATTTTTTATGAGTTTCCACGATCAAAGGAGTCAGCTCCTCTGAGAATAAAAATATGTTGCTCAGAATTTACAGTTTTCTTCTTTTCAAACACAAACATAAATTCAAATTCTTTGTTAACACGTAAGAACAATTCTCACCTGCCAGAAATCCCTTGTACACATCATGCTGAGCCACAAGAACCTTTGCAACCCCCTGCACTTTGCTGACTTCTTGTGCCACCTGTGATGACAAGTGATTATTAGTTTGTGTTATAACAGGCACCACAAACAAATAACAAGAGAGTCCCCACTGCAAAGAGCTCAGAGCCTACAGAACAGTTAAACCCAGAACCAGAAGTCTGTGAATTTCAAAATCAGAACAAACCTGATGGACTAAAATGCAGCTCTTCTGCCTCACAGCACAGAGCCTTGTGGGATAATGCAAGTGGATTTGTGAATAAGAAAACTACAAAGGAAATCAAACACAGGAAAACTTGTCTCCTGCATTCAGGATCACACACTGACCTCCCCATTCAGCGCAACAGTAACAGGCACACGTGAGGACAACTGCTCAGGATTCCACTGGACTCAGCAAGAAACCAGCCCCACTTTCTTTTAAACCAGTCAGTACCTTCCACACAAGCAAATACAAATGTACAGCAACGTTATGATCTTCGTCCAAATTTTAGGAGCAATCCGACTTTCTGCCCACTGATGCAATGGATACTTTCAATTTAATTTATATTTATGCATTTTTTTTCCTTTAAGTTTGCACAAGTGAAGTTTAAATGATAAAAGGGTTATTACAGATCAGAGAGAACAGGACTGACAGCAAGGTCTGGAGACCACATGCATCGTCCCAGAACAGGACAGTTTTACTGAGTTTGAGAGGTATCAGTTTACCCTCAAAAATTAACAAAAGGAAATAAATAAAGAACTCCCCAAGAGCTGCTGCAGAACATCCGTTTGAGTAACTGGCTCAAAAAAAAAAACTCAACCAAACCTTCATTTTTGTAAAATACTTTTTCTCAGCACAACACACGTTGCCAAACAGACACCACATACTCAGCATACAAAAACCAAACAAAACATTCACAATCATTTTTCTGCTATGCAAGTGCCAAAGAATAAGAAAAAATGAAAACAGATATATAGGGTAGGGGTTTTTTTTCATTTTCTTGATTTAGACAAATACTTGCTTTGTCTCCACCTCAGATAACTGAACAGCCACCGAGGTTTCTCCACCTCTTAGTGAATCAACTGCCCCACATCGGTCTCCTTCATGAGACACTACATGTTGCTTTCAAAGTAACAGTCCATAACTGTATGTAAAATAGTTGGCATAGTTTTTGTACTTTTACTGCTCACGCAAGAGTAAATCATGCTAGAATAAAAGTGCCACTAATGTGCTAACTATAGTCACTAGATTTTGCACAAAAAAATTACACTGGCACATTACACTGACAATACACAGCCAGCACACAAGGATCTTTTTTATTCAGATGTGAGATATCTGACGAAGTTAAGAAGCACTAATTTCAGATTTTCAGGCTGCAAACACACTCTTTCTATGCAACCAGTATTTGACTAGTAAAAGCAAGTTGCTCAGAATTCCCACTTGTCACTCTGCTGTTTCCATTTGAACAAGTGAAAGCTTCTTTCCAAATTCTTAGCATTGCAATACTTGTCTTTCAAACTTTACAGAGAAATCTTGGTTTAAAGGTTATGTGTCCTTTAGTCCTATAACAATTCCCTTGCTCAGGTTTGTCACAACTGCTGCTGATGGAAATGACATGAAACCTGTACCCGCATTTCCCTCGGGAGCAGAAGCAGTTCTGGTGCAGTTTTCGGCAGATTGGCGATTCCTGGCACAGTTTCTCTTCGCTGCAAGTTATTTTTCAGGCAGACCAAGACACTGCCATTAGGGTTTCCCTGAATTCTTTATTTCACTCATATGAAAGAACATTTCCTACCTTGTCACAGCTGGTGCCAGCCACCAAACAGGACACCTGGCCCCCCAGCTGCTTGGCCGCGGCAATGGCGTTGAGTGTGATGGGCGTGAGGGCCTCGTTGTCGTGCTCTGCCACCACCAGCGTGCTCTGGAGCCGCCGCAGCACCCAGGCCTGGGGAGAGAGGAGAGACACAGCACAGTCAGCATGGCAGGGAAACCTGGGGCACCCTGAGCCTCACCCGGGCCTGGGGAGAGAGGAGAGACACAGCATGGACAGTCAGCATGGCAGGGAAACCTGGGGCACCCTGAGCCTCACCCAGGCCTGGGGAGAGAGGAGAGACACAGCATGGACAGTCAGCATGGCAGGGAAACCTGGGGCACCCTGAGCCTCACCCAGGCCTGGGGAGAGAGGGACAGCACGGACAGTGAGCACTGAAGGGAAACCTGGGGCACCCAGAGCCTCACAGAAATCCATCAGCTACACAAACTGTCAAACTACATGGGCTAATCTGGGTAATTTATTGAGTAAGGAGAATACACAAGGGGTTAAAAAAACCATAAACTTGCTAGACTTCAGCTTATCTACAACAAGCTGCATTTAAACTAAAACATCTACATGAAAATACTGAATAAAACAAAGAAACACATTGTAATACATTACTTTTGAGTTGAGTTGATCAACTTAACCAAGTACCTTAAAGAATGAAGACTGGATGAGCAAGAGAAAGACACAAGGAAACCAAGGGCTGCAAATAAATATTTACTTGGGGTTGCAGGGTTATTATGTAGCTTTGTTTTATTATAGGTTTTAACCAAAATCTAGCTACAGAATCCATTTTTTTCTTTAGTTATGTACAGAGGCAAAGCTGTCAGCAGTGGCTGGATGACAATCAAGCAGCAAGGGCTCAGAGCCTGAACAGACACCAACAGAAATCTTCATAAACATCAGGTTCATTTTTTCCCTTCTTTCCTTGAAAACATTTGACATTTGAGCACTTAATCTACCACCACAATTTAATGGTCTTAAAGTAATACTTTTGACCAATTCACCACCCACACACAAAATTTAACTTCTAAAACAAAAATTAAAGAAAAAAAAAAGAAAGAAAAACTGGTAAAGATTTGCCATGAAACCAAACCAAACTATTCTAAACTCAGACTTTCCTCTCTAATATTCAGGTGAAAAACATTATTCCTGGAAGACTAATAGCTAGAGTAGGGAAACATTTGGGATGGGAACAGGAATAATACCCTTCAAGACTTTGTTTGCCCTACATAAAGCCTCACTGAAGACTCAAGTTACGCTCAGTGTAACATGGAACACGTGGAAAACCAAATAATATTCATTAATATGACAAGGCACAAACATGAACACAACCCTGAGCACTGCACAGCCAAACTCTGGTTTTACACACACATTCCACTCCCATCTCCTCTCACACCAGACATGCACTTATCTACAATTTAAAATAAAAAAAGCTCCAGAAAAGATGAGAGGCTAAAATTTGGATCTGGACTTCAGCCCCACAAAGCCTTGACCACCCTGAAGTGCAGAGGGAGAGACCCAAAGCCCAGCAGTGCCCCGGAGCAAAGCACGGTGCAAAACCACAGATACACAGAGAAGTGTCTGCAGAGTCTGGCTCATCATTTGTCCTTTGGATTGAAACAAGGAGGACTCTCGGAAAAGTGCTCTGCATTTCTGCTTTTAGGCTTCAGGTTACTTGCTGTGATTAATTAATCTAAGCTCGTTTGAAAGCAATTGCCAGTAACAAAACATTTATTGCCAATACAGACACTGTATTTTTGATTACGTTTCATTTGCAAATACAGTGAGGAAATTTTAGTCACCATTTCAAGAATAAATCCAAGCTTTTGGGGCAAAAAGTCCACACAGGGTAAAGGGGACTGTGCTCCTGAAGTGTTCAAATTTCCCAAGGGACCCACATGCATTTCACACACACTTATTTCTGACCATATTATCATCTTTTCTCTCAATAAGCTCTGAACCACCAGAGAAGCTCTATCATTCTGTCAAACTATTCTAGAATAAACTGAGAAATAACTGATTTTTAGCCAAAACGAGTAAGAACTATGGATGTTGCTTGAGCAGACTGGACATTACAGCACTAATGAGTTATTATTTCTAAACCAGTAATCCCACATTTTGTATTTGTGGGAATATACACAACAGGCACACCAGAAGGTCACCTTATGGATGACACTTCTGAACAAAAGGCAAGACTAGACTTAAAATAAACTCAAAGTCATATTATACATCTTGGGTAAAAATCCTAGATGACAAATACGGCTCCTGTGTGAGTCTGAATTTTAATACACTAACAGACATTAAGTAATTTTTTCAATAAACAAAACCAAACTGACTCTTCTGCAGTAAAACCAGAGGGCAATTCATCCAAGTCACATATGGTCCTGAAAACCAAGAACCTGCCATGAGTCAGTGAAGAAGACAGGTAGTTATTTTGATGAAGTTACTTGTCCAGCTGCACATGTGAGAACAGCCCTTTATTTCACTGACACAACCCCTGCTCTGGGGCAGGATGTCACTTTGAAGCCCAGAGAAAACAGGAAGGTGGAGAATAAAACTTGGCAGCAAGGGAAGAAAGCACAAGAAACAAGACACACAGACCAACCAAAGCACTGAAAACAACGCATTGAGAGGGAACAGCATCCGGTGCTTGTGCCACAGAGTTCCTGGTGAAAACCAAGCTCTGGGAAATTGGGCTATCCAAAGGAGTCAGCTGCAGACACACATCCTACAGACATGGGCCAGTGAGCAGCTCCTGCAGCCACAGGTGGAGCCGGGAAGTTTATTGTACCTGGATTGGGATACAAATCACAACGAGGCACCTCTGTTTGCTCCACAGCAGAACCATCTGCACTTCCTCACTAGTGGAGACGCTGGACAGTGATTCAGTTTATACCAAAATAAACATTTGTGAATTAAAACTGTCCAGAGTTTCTACCCTCCCTCTCCATGCCCAGCATTTACTGCAGAGCAAACCTGGCCTCTGAATTCCAGATGTCTCGAAGTTGCTCAGATTAACCCAGATGGGCAGTACAGATCAATTAAGCCACTTGCAAAGTACCAAAGAATTCACTAAATCTACTGGCCCAAGTTTCTCCAAAGCAACTTTTTGCTCCCCACCTGAGAACCTCAGCAACATTTTTCAAGCAGAACATGAAAAATGTCAGCATAATATCTGATTTCTGAGCTTCAGACAGAATAACCAAGACTGGGCACTGCTGCTGGCCCAGCAAAGCATGAGCAGTGTGGCCACGTGCCCAGGTGAAGCCTCACCCACCCACCCACCCCAGGTACCCCCCAAGGGCACAGGAGGTGGGCCCTTCACACAACACCCTGCACACTGAACCCGGCTGGTCTATCGGCTTTTCTCTGCACAGGCCACCTGAGCAGCACTCACTGAACACAGACTTGCTGCTTCTATGCCAACAGCAGTGTATGAACAGCTGGAAAAGCCCTGAGAGAAGGGCTGTAAATCTTTTGCTGCTGCTGGGGGAGACTGGGGCAGCACTGCTGGGGCAGACTGGGGCAGCACTGCTGGGCTCCAGCAACAGGCACAGCCCAGGNAAACCAAACCAAACTATTCTAAACTCAGACTTTCCTCTCTAATATTCAGGTGAAAAACATTATTCCTGGAAGACTAATAGCTAGAGTAGGGAAACATTTGGGATGGGAACAGGAATAATACCCTTCAAGACTTTGTTTGCCCTACATAAAGCCTCACTGAAGACTCAAGTTACGCTCAGTGTAACATGGAACACGTGGAAAACCAAATAATATTCATTAATATGACAAGGCACAAACATGAACACAACCCTGAGCACTGCACAGCCAAACTCTGGTTTTACACTCACATTCCACTCCCATCTCCTCTCACACCAGACATGCACTTATCTACAATTTAAAATAAAAAAAGCTCCAGAAAAGATGAGAGGCTAAAATTTGGATCTGGACTTCAGCCCCACAAAGCCTTGACCACCCTGAAGTGCAGAGGGAGAGACCCAAAGCCCAGCAGTGCCCCGGAGCAAAGCACGGTGCAAAACCACAGATACACAGAGAAGTGTCTGCAGAGTCTGGCTCATCATTTGTCCTTTGGATTGAAACAAGGAGGACTCTCGGAAAAGTGCTCTGCATTTCTGCTTTTAGGCTTCAGGTTACTTGCTGTGATTAATTAATCTAAGCTCGTTTGAAAGCAATTGCCAGTAACAAAACATTTATTGCCAATACAGACACTGTATTTTTGATTACGTTTCATTTGCAAATACAGTGAGGAAATTTTAGTCACCATTTCAAGAATAAATCCAAGCTTTTGGGGCAAAAAGTCCACACAGGGTAAAGGGGACTGTGCTCCTGAAGTGTTCAAATTTCCCAAGGGACCCACATGCATTTCACACACACTTATTTCTGACCATATTATCATCTTTTCTCTCAATAAGCTCTGAACCACCAGAGAAGCTCTATCATTCTGTCAAACTATTCTAGAATAAACTGAGAAATAACTGATTTTTAGCCAAAACGAGTAAGAACTATGGATGTTGCTTGAGCAGACTGGACATTACAGCACTAATGAGTTATTATTTCTAAACCAGTAATCCCACATTTTGTATTTGTGGGAATATACACAACAGGCACACCAGAAGGTCACCTTATGGATGACACTTCTGAACAAAAGGCAAGACTAGACTTAAAATAAACTCAAAGTCATATTATACATCTTGGGTAAAAATCCTAGATGACAAATACGGCTCCTGTGTGAGTCTGAATTTTAATACACTAACAGACATTAAGTAATTTTTTCAATAAACAAAACCAAACTGACTCTTCTGCAGTAAAACCAGAGGGCAATTCATCCAAGTCACATATGGTCCTGAAAACCAAGAACCTGCCATGAGTCAGTGAAGAAGACAGGTAGTTATTTTGATGAAGTTACTTGTCCAGCTGCACATGTGAGAACAGCCCTTTATTTCACTGACACAACCCCTGCTCTGGGGCAGGATGTCACTTTGAAGCCCAGAGAAAACAGGAAGGTGGAGAATAAAACTTGGCAGCAAGGGAAGAAAGCACAAGAAACAAGACACACAGACCAACCAAAGCACTGAAAACAACGCATTGAGAGGGAACAGCATCCGGTGCTTGTGCCACAGAGTTCCTGGTGAAAACCAAGCTCTGGGAAATTGGGCTATCCAAAGGAGTCAGCTGCAGACACACATCCTACAGACATGGGCCAGTGAGCAGCTCCTGCAGCCACAGGTGGAGCCGGGAAGTTTATTGTACCTGGATTGGGATACAAATCACAACGAGGCACCTCTGTTTGCTCCACAGCAGAACCATCTGCACTTCCTCACTAGTGGAGACGCTGGACAGTGATTCAGTTTATACCAAAATAAACATTTGTGAATTAAAACTGTCCAGAGTTTCTACCCTCCCTCTCCATGCCCAGCATTTACTGCAGAGCAAACCTGGCCTCTGAATTCCAGATGTCTCGAAGTTGCTCAGATTAACCCAGATGGGCAGTACAGATCAATTAAGCCACTTGCAAAGTACCAAAGAATTCACTAAATCTACTGGCCCAAGTTTCTCCAAAGCAACTTTTTGCTCCCCACCTGAGAACCTCAGCAACATTTTTCAAGCAGAACATGAAAAATGTCAGCATAATATCTGATTTCTGAGCTTCAGACAGAATAACCAAGACTGGGCACTGCTGCTGGCCCAGCAAAGCATGAGCAGTGTGGCCACGTGCCCAGGTGAAGCCTCACCCACCCACCCACCCCAGGTACCCCCCAAGGGCACAGGAGGTGGGCCCTTCACACAACACCCTGCACACTGAACCCGGCTGGTCTATCGGCTTTTCTCTGCACAGGCCACCTGAGCAGCACTCACTGAACACAGACTTGCTGCTTCTATGCCAACAGCAGTGTATGAACAGCTGGAAAAGCCCTGAGAGAAGGGCTGTAAATCTTTTGCTGCTGCTGGGGGAGACTGGGGCAGCACTGCTGGGGGAGACTGGGGCAGCACTGCTGGGCTCCAGCAACAGGCACAGCCCAGGGCCTGCCCTGCCCGGGGACCCAGCACGGGAATTGGGAAAGCAGCTCTGTGAGGAATGAATGTGGGGCACAGGGACAGAGATGGGGCAGCCAATGGCCAAGTGCCTGCCCAGGGACACAGCACAGGGACTAGGAAAGCAGCTCTGTGAGTAACACACGTGGGGCACAGGGACACGGGATGGGGTGGCCAAGAAGCCACTCCAGGAAAAGCAGGAGCTGCAGCAGGTGAATCCTACACGGCCCCACAGCCCAAATATGCATGAATATAGAACAGGCTGCCAGAAACCCCACCTCGGAAACTGAAGCTTCTCTCCCAACCTCTTCAGAGAAGCCACTGCAAGTTTCAGGAATAAAACTACAATAGACATTCCCAAGGCAAAAGCACCTAACGACTCGACCCACAAAGGTATCTCTAGAGCTGATTTTCTTACCTGTAAAAGCAAACTGGCCAGAACTAAAGTTTTAAAACTTAGTAGAAATTCAGTATCATAGAGAACCACAACACTGGGCAAAGTTCAGAAGAACAGACTCCAGGAACTGGGAATTGGGGTATTAATAAAGACAATAATAGGCTACATTCCCAAACAACAGAGCAATGCTTAATTCTAGTAAGAGACAGTCTTTTAGCTAGAAAAGTTTAACTTAAAAAAAAAAATCATAAATTTAGTATGCTCAGGGAGAGAAAGGAACTCCAGCAATAAAGGATGTGCTTCAGGGAAGGAAAGGGACTCCAGCAACGAAGGATGCACTTCCAGAACCTCTCTACAGATCTGCTTACAGAAGAGGTCTAAGAAAAAGGAAACACTAACTACAAAAACAACACTAAAAGCACCTGAACTGCAGCAAAGAACAGGGAAAAAAGAAATTAAAAGAAAAAGAAAGAAAACACTTTGCAAAAAGACTTTTTAAAGATTTTAAGCAGTAGAAAGACGTAACACAGAACAAACTTCTCCAGACACGCCCCTTGCAAACCGTTAGTAAAAATCAAACAACATTTACATATACAGACAACACTGACAGTGAACTCCTCAAGTGGCTTATTCCCAATTCTGCACCGATTTTTTTGTGCACTTGCAGTCTTGTTCCTCCTCAGTCCTCCCACTTAAAGTTCTGCAGAGCTCCAGCCCTTCCCTCCTGCTCACAGCTCACAGGTTTACCCCATGAACTCCATTCCCTACTGAACCACGGCAGTGCCAGCAGGGATAAACTCTGCACTTTTCAAAAACTGAAACAAACTTGTAGTTTGTTCCACTTCTCTCACGGCCTACACTGTTACCCACACACGGAGGGCGCACAGGGTGTTTGTTGTGCTGGTTGATTTTATAAAGTTTCCAGTTTAGATGTGTGGGGCTGAAAACCGAGCAGCTGATGTCAGGTGTCCAGGACACGAACCTGAACTGTGATCCCTGAGTGAGGTGCTGTTTACACAGCAGTCCCATTCCATGTGGCAGCTTCAGGGAGCCAGACCTTTGCTCTACAAAGCCCGTGCAGCCGAGCAACTGAGACATGGCCATGATTACAACAGCCAGAACTTCCTTAGTAATTGAATCACGCTGACCTACTCTACCTGTGCTCCTCTTTGAAGAGATTCTTATTACCTGAAACCATTTAATACCTCCATTACTCCTATTTTAGAGCTGCACAGAACTGTAATACCTGTAAAAGCCCATGTGAGCCCAAAAGGAAGCTGGGTTATTTACTCACAGCTCTAGTGGAGGGAGCACCTCCCAGTGCATGCCATGAGTTTGAGCTGATATTCAGAGACATCTCATCAATGATCCACTCTAGCTGACCTTGGGCTCACCCAGCCCTCGGCAGGACGGCCATAGTGCCACACCAGGACAAACGCCTGCAAAGGCCCAGCCCTCCCCAGATGAGCGACACGAAGGTCAAACCGGAGAAGCAACAAGTGTTTCAAGCATATGCTTCATCCACAGGTTGCGGTAACTCAAGCAATCACACTTCTGCACAGCGTGACTGAGAAACGCGGTATGAGCCTCTCAACAGCCCACAGAGCCTCTCCTGGAGCCACAGATACTTTTCTCGTGTTGTTTCGAGTGTGCCATTACAAACTCCAGGAGCGTCCTGCGGCTGTTGGGAAGGCAGCAGCGCCGCTCGGCCCGCGCTGGCCGCGGGTGCGGGCCCTGCCCCACCTGCGGGAGCTGCACTGCCGGCACCGGGGCGCGGGAGGGGAGCCCGGCGGGGCGGCCCGGCGGGACAGCCCGGCCCCGGCACTGGGCCCGCACCGCCTG
>VWZD01004827.1:367427-381939 GCA_013396695.1 Sakesphorus luctuosus
GGTGCGGGGCGCTGCCGGTCGGGCTCGGAGCCGCCGCTGCCGTCGAGGGGGCTGCGGCTGCCGCGCCGCCCCGCACCGCGGGCGCGCTGACAGCGCCGGGAAGGGCTGCGGGCTCGGCCCGGGCAGCTCCGGTGCCGTATTCCCGTTCGTGTCCGGCGCTCCCGGTGCCGCCGGCCCCGTGTCTTGCCGACCTGCCTGTCCTTTCAGCTGTCCGCGCTGCTGAGCTTGCTGCTTTCGGCTGTTGCCATTTCTCCCTCCGCTTTCCCCTGCTCTTTCTTCCATCGTTCTCTGTCCGTGTTACCGTTTTTCTTTCTTTATCTCTTTCGTGTTTCGGTTTGTCTTTTTTTTTGTTATTATTATTTATCTTTCCGTTCTTGTTTATTTCTTCCTCTTTCTGTTCTTCTGGTTTTGTTTGGTTTTATTTGTTTCTGTCTCTTTGATTTCTTCTACTGTTTTCAGTTGTCCACGTTCCCTTCTTAACCATCTAGTTTTTAGCTGGTTTTGTTTCTTTCCATCATTCCTTTTTAATTTCTTTCCTTATTTCTTTCAATTTTTCCTCAGCCTTAGCTTTATCGTTTCTGTGTTTCTGCTTCTATTTTCCTTTTCCGAAATTCTACTTCTACGTCTCTGTCGTTCTGCATTTATTTCCCTTGATCGAGTTTCTGTCTTTTTTTCCTTTTAATTATTATTATTATCATTTCTGCTCGTATATATTTCTCTCCATTCGTGTTTCCATCCTTTCTGTTCGTGTTTCCATCTTTATTTCTTTTTCTTTCTACTTTGGAAAAAAAACCCAAACCAAAACAGAATAAGAAAAAAAAATATATTAAAAACCCCGACTGCCTTTCCGTGCTCCCCGGCCCCTGCTCCGGCTGGCGCTGACTGTGCCCCGCTCGCTCCCGGCAGGGCGGCCGGGGCTGGCCCTGTGCGCGGGCTGCGGGGGCCGCATCCAGGACCCCTTCCTGCTGCGGGTGTCGCCGGACCTGGAGTGGCACGTCGCCTGCCTCAAGTGCGCCGAGTGCGGGCAGCTCCTGGACGAGACCTGCACATGCTTCCTGCGCGACGGCAAGGCCTACTGCAAGCGGGATTACAGCAGGTGACCCCGACCGCGCCAGCGCTCGTTAAAAATACCCAAACAAACAAAAAAATCCCCAAGCCGAACCCGAAAAAGCAAAAAAGCCTCTTAAGCCCCCCGAATTTCCCCCAACGAACGCCCGGCTCTCGGCCGCTGTCCGCCCCCGCGGCGCGGCCCTGACGGCGCGTCCCCCCCGCAGGCTCTTCGGCATCAAGTGCGCGCAGTGCCGGGCGGCCTTCAGCAGCAGCGACCTGGTGATGCGCGCCCGCGACCACGTCTATCACCTGGAGTGTTTCCGCTGCGCCGCCTGCGGCCGCCAGCTCCTGCCCGGGGACCAGTTCTGCCTGCGGGAGCGCGACCTGCTCTGCCGCGCCGACCACGGGCCGCCTCCCGACGGCGCCGCCGCCCGCGGCCCGCGCAGCCCCGCGCTGCCTCCGGCCGCGCACCTCGCAGGTACCGGCTCCGCTTCGGGGTGGGCGGGGGGTGTCCGAGGGGCTGCGCGGGGAGGGAAGGAGGGCGGCGGTGGCGCTGACGGTGCGCGCCCTCCCCCCCGCCGCAGAGCCGGTGCCCGGGAGGCCGCCCGCCCCGCGGCCGCCGGCGCCCAAAGCGGCGGAGAAGACCACCCGGGTGCGGACGGTGCTGAACGCGACGAAGGNNCTGCACACTCTGCGGACCTGCTACGCTGCAAACCCGCGCCCCGACGCCCTGATGAAGGAGCAGCTGGTGGAAATGACCGGGCTCAGCCCCCGCGTCATCCGCGTCTGGTTCCAGAACAAGCGCTGCAAGGACAAGAAAAAGTCCATCCTCATGAAGCAGCTCCAGCAGCAGCAGCACAGCGACAAGACGGTGAGCGCCGCCCGCTCTGCCGGGGGAGGGAGGTCGGGGTGGGGGTGCCCGTCCGGCGGGCTCGGCCAGCAGCCGCGCTGACCCCCCGTGTGCCCGCAGAGCCTGCAGGGCCTCACCGGGACGCCGCTGGTGGCCGGCAGCCCCATCCGCCACGAGAGCGCCGTGCAGGGCAGCGCCGTGGAGGTCCAGACCTACCAGCCGCCCTGGAAGGCGCTCAGCGAGTTCGCGCTGCAGAGCGACCTGGAGCAGCCCGCGGCCTTCCAGCAGCTGGTGAGCCGCGCCGGGCCGGCCGTCGGGGGGACCCGCCGGGCCCGGGCGCTGCGGGAGGGACGGGGTCGGGGCGGGGGCGGCCGCGCCGGGGCCTCACCGCCGCTGCTCCCGCAGGTCTCTTTCTCCGAGTCCGGCTCCTTGGGCACCTCCTCCGGCAGCGACGTGACCTCGCTGTCCTCGCAGCTCCCCGACACCCCGAACAGCATGGTGCCCAGCCCGGCCGAGACGTGAGGCGGCCCGGCCCCCGCCGCCGCGGGATCTCCGCATGCTGCGCTCCCTGCATGAGACACCCGGCCCCGGGCCGCTCCCAGAGCGCCGGACAAACGCCTTTGTTTTTTAATTATTCTTATTTAAAAACAAACAGAAAATATGTTACTGACGGCCAAAAAAGCACCGGGATCCTCGCTGCCTTCACCAGACCGGAGAGAGAGTCCCCGCCCTGGTTATTTCGTTGTTTTGGGTTTTTTCCCTGCGGATTTCGATGTTTCTTTTTCCGAAAGAAACGCGGATTTCCCCCCTGGAGCCCGGAACGGTTCCAGGCGGCCTCACCCGCCGCTTGCGCCGGGGACGGCTTCTCTGCCCATTTTGGAAGGGAAAAAAGAAACTACAGAAAGGGGAGAGACTCCCGCTCTGCGCGGCCGCGGAGCCGGCGCGGCCCCCGCTGCGCCTCCAGCCTCATCTCACGCCGATGCCTCTGCCGGATCGCTGGAAAAACCGGACTCGCAAAGGAGATGTTTTAACGGGAAAACCAGTGCTAATAATGTTAAGTTATCAATGGACGGAGGACGGATTGTTTGCGCCTTTAACGATCAAAAGTAAGTTATTGTTATTTATTGTCAGAGTCAGCGGTTGAACAGTGGAATTAAGTATTTTGGACTTAATAAAAAAAGGAGAAAAAAAAAAGGAAAGGACTGAAACGAAAAAAACTCCCAAACGAAAAAGGCAGGGAGGGGTGGCAGGGGGCTCTCCGGGGCCGGGCGCGGAGCGGGTCGGGACGGGCACAGCCCCGGCTTTTCCCGCACCGCACTAATCGGCTTTCAGAACCGGGGCCGCTTATTTATAGCCGGGGAGGCGGAGCGCAGGTTTCCCTTTCGGAGCAGCCCCCGGGCCCGGGAGGGCCGTGCCCGCACCTGCCGCGGTGCGGGAGCGCCGCGCTCCTCCCCGGGGCCGGCAGGGGCTCCGCGGGGCGCTGGGGCGAGACGAGCCGACCCCTCGAGCGTATCCATGCCCCGTCCAGACTCCGGTGGCGGCTCCTTATCTGCCTCTGGCATCACCTGGGAGCGCGGCGGGGCCGTCCCGGCTCCTGCTCCCTCCCGGCCCCACGCCGGGGCACCCGGGGGACAGCCGGGCCCTGGCCGAGCCCTCCGGGCTGCAGGGGATGGGCTGCCCCGGCCAAGGGCGAGCGGGGCCGGGCACGGGCGGGGAGGGCTCTGCCGCCCGCACAGCTCCGCCGCGGGGCCCCGCCCGCACCCGCTCCCCGCACTGTCCCGGGGCCGCAGCGGGGCCGCGGCATCGCCTCGGGGCGCGGGCGGCGGGGAGCGAGTACGGGTGGGCCCGTCCCGGNGGCCCGTCCCGGCCATGTCCCAGTGCCCACGGGGGGCCCGTCCCGGCCGTGTCCCGATACCCACGGGGGGCCCGTCCCGGCCGTGTCTCGATACCCACGGGGGGCCCGTCCCGGCCGTGTCCCCGTGCCCACGGGGGGCCCGTCCTGGCCGTGTCCCAGTGCCCATGGGGCGCCCGTCCCGGCCGTGTCCCGATACCCACGGGGGGCCCGTCCTGGCCGTGTCCCGGTGCCAGCGAGGATCCCGCGGCCCGGGAGCGGACCCTGCCCGGCCGCGGGGCTTCATTCTGCTCCACGGAACCTTCACCGCTCAGAGAACATCCCGAGTGTTAAACAGGGTATTAAACTCTTACTGAAACGTTAAAAACACATGTGGTTTAAAAAAATCTGTATTATGTGACTTCTCCCAAATCACCAAAAAATTATAAGCAAACTTTCCCCAGAGCAAATCTTTTAAATTCTGATTCACTTTCGATTAACGAGAAGACAGCTTAAGAGTCCTTCTCTCTCCTCTCTCTGTGTTGCTTATGGTAACTCAAACACACGAACGTTTGTAACACAGAAGTCACACCAGACAGAATAAGTTATTTTATTACAAGATATATAGAACATATTTTCTCTATTTGCAACCTTATTTCAGCAGTTCTGCAGTGCAAGTCCCACCACATCACTGTGCAGAAAACACTCAGATCATGACATTGGATACACGAACGAAATAAACTCAAATTATCAAAATTACAAAACAGAACTTGGAAGTATCTACAGTAGTTATAAATAGTGCAAATTATATATCTACAGAGTAAGTATTTAGAGTATCAAAACCGTTTCAGAACAGCCTTTTAAAGAAGGTATTCAGCAGGAACTGGTCAGTGTGATGATGTCAGGGATTTAGAAACGAACTACAACACTTATTTTTTCAAGAAGAACTGTCGAGCTTCTTCCCAGGACTGCCGGGGGAATCTGTTGGACAGCTCAAGATAATCTTGAGAACTGAAAATTTTTTCTGTTGAAGACAGAACATAAAATTACCAAGTTATTCCCTCTTAAGATAAGATGGCAATAAAACAAGAATAATGAACGTGCATCCAATCTGAGACACTTCTAAGTCATTTACTCCCCTCTCCCTCCCAAAATCTTCTCAGCCCATGGGGTGACACTTTTGTGGAGCTCAGGACACCGAGGGTTGGCTTTAAGAAGGGGACATTAAGAAGGCTCTGCTAAGCAAAGGCTTCCATTTGAAAGCTTTAGGATCAGGCTCGCTGCTTTATGCAGTGGAACATCACCCAGCTTTGCACCCTTTATGTTCTTGGCCCCACCGGGGACCAGCTCAGCCTGGTTCAACCCCGGGCAGCTCAAGGGCATTGTTTGCTCAGTAGCTCTGCCCTGCCACGAAGGGCTGTGGGGGAGCTGTGATCCCCTGCCCACAGAGCTCAGGGCACCGGCACAAACGCAGCTTTCACTCCCATGTGTGTGAAGGGTGTGGGGCTCACCCTCCACACAGCACCCACCAACCAAGTCCGTGTCTTCCCATCAGTGTTATTATTCCTATTTGTTTTTGGGGACACCATTCTTCACATTCAAGTGATAAAATGGATAAAAACAATCCTGCTTATACTACTGTTAAGTCAACTTTTTTGCAACTGGGGAATGTTTAGAAACCACACTCACACGTCACCACACAGTCGTCTTTCTTTAAAAGTTCATCCACTTTGAATAGTGAAAATAAAAAGCAGGTTTCCACTTGGATTTTAGATGTTTCTTGAGCAGATTCTCATGCAAACACAATCCTGGAAAGTTTGTGCTGCAGACAAACTGAGGCTGCTTCAGGCTGAGAGGTTTAATGGCGATGGTAAAAATCTCTATAAACTTACATTAATTTTATATTTTATAATTTATTTTTAAACACCAAGCTTATGTTTTAGACCTAGAACTGCTCATCTCTTGCCAAATACTGAGCAACATGGTGGTGGATTTTTGCTTGAAATGAGGGAGAAAAAATTGTCCGAGCGATGTGCTTTATGCAAAATAGAGCTCCACAGGAGCAGATGCACACCAGCACTTGAATTTCAGATGTGTTTAGCAAGTAACAGCCATCTTAGCTGAGAATGCTTCCAATGTTTAGCCTAAAGAGGTTAACTGTATCTTACAGTGTTCTTATAATAACGGAGCAAAAAGAATTACAACTCTTCCGCAAATCGATAAACTCGAAAGGACAACTAAAATACTTCAGTATTTTACAGATTTTTGGCTCCCCAGGTGTATTGGCATGGCTGCATGGCTTCTGCAACCTAACACTTCTGAAGGCAGCCTTTGTGGCAGCTAATTAAATATGTGCAGGTACAGTATCACATTTTAAGACATGACACCACAGAGCATTTAATAAAGATTAACAGTGTGGATCCCTGACACGACGAGCAGCGACTGGAAGATGTGTGTGTGCCCGTCAGGAGGTGAGGGAGGGAGGCAGCCTCTGCCCAGACTGTGAAATCACACTGCAGGTTACTGTATTTCTTTTATCGTGATGCAGATTCAAAAAATTTAAATCACAGTGAAATATAATATCTACACATTTTGTTAAGCAACTGCTACTCCGTTACACTGCATTGAACATACCCCTCTGCTGAGATAACTGATTATCCATTTGGCCTGAGCTCTGTGCAAAATCCTAGGGGAAAAAAAATGAAAAGGCATCAGGTTTTCAGATCTTACACCAGAGAAATTAAAATAACATTTTTAAGTCTTCACAGTCACTCAAAAATAGTAATACTTAATGAAATCTGTAAATTAGCAAACTCTGGCTTGTTTGCTACATATCATAACAGAAAGCTGTCAGCACCTAAATTCTGTAATATATATAGTAGATTTTTATACCTTTATTTATACCTGTTTTGAAAAAAATACAGTTTTAGTACACAACAAAGAATCAGAGGCTTTAGGTCTTCTTAGGAAATAGTTATTATTGTGATTTTTGTCAGCCACGTCTCTGTAATAGAAATGGTGTTTTAGATCTTTGCTCCCGACTCCAAATACACTCTCGCAAAATTCATGAATGATCCCAATTTTGATGGCTGTGCTTCCCTGGGAGCCCGAGGCCCTGATCTCCTGGGAGCATGTGAAGTTGCTCCCCAGCAGGACAACCCCAGCCCTGGCCGTGTCCCCAGCTGTGTCCCGTCAGTTGGGCACCCAGAGCCAGGGTGAGCCCGGCTGCTCTCGGGCACTGGGACGTCCCCGCAGTCAGCACGGACACCGACCGTGCCTGCAACACCTCAGCTGCCCCATGACACATCTGTCTTTCGTTGGAGTATCCATGAACAGAACATTGAAGGAGGTATTATCTGATAAGAGATATAATTTAGCAAATCATGGATACTCCTAAATGATTTTAATTATTTCTGCACGTCTAGAAACAAAAGAAACCAAAATAAATGGGCTGACGCAAACTTCAGATGATGGAAATAAATCTGTTGGTAAGGAGGTCGTTGTAAAATCCAGCAATCCTCTGCCTTTGATTTTTGCAGCACACATTTAACACACTGTATTTAAGTGTTATATTCGTACACACCACCAAACTTTTGCGCAAAAGGGACTTCTTTGAGCGTTCCCTGGCACAGGAAGAATCTCATTTTCTAGTCTCGGGGAAACATTTTACAGTCTTTCCCAAACCTTCTACCCAAGCAAATGAGAGATTTGCCTGACAAAGAGCAGTGAGCTGAAATCAAAGTAGGGAGGGAAGTCTCTGTGTGTGCGGGATGGGAGCATTCCTGGGATCCCTCCAGAGCTGCTCCACGTACGCATGTGCAGCCTTTGGGATCAGCTTTTAAAACGGGCAAAAACACTGAAGGCCCAGTGAAGTCGGCAAAGACAGGACTCTGCAGCACACACAACTCTTCCATATTTTAATGTAACACTTTGTTTAAAACTCTGCAAGAATAGTATGTGGACTTGACATCTGAGATACACTTTAACTGGAAATTAACATTGACCCTTGCAAATACACTCACGCTTTACTGCAGCTCCTGGGAGTTCAACGCCATCCCATCTCTCATGGCACAGAAATCAAGGTAAAGAACCTTAGTTATTCATACAGGGAATACTCTCCTCCCTTCTCATGTTTTTTGGCTGAAAAAACCCCCAAACTAAACGTGATGCATTTACTTCTAATGCTTAAATTATTTTGTTGCCACTGTAACTTCTACACTGAAATCTGTAGTTTCACTATGACTATGTAGCAAATTCTTTTAATTCTAAGTTCCAAACTTTTTTAAAAAAAGTGCTACGCAATTATTTTAGTATTAAAAGGATAAAAAGTAGTTGCACTCAGAAGTTTGATGTTATGCAAACTTTCAGTAAATATTTAGCTCTTGTGCCTTCTCTCTCAAATGCATGTAGCCTGTCCTTGGAGGAGCTGTAAAGCATTAGGGAAAAGAGTTTGACTCACATTGCTGTATCAACAGCAGTAACTTTCAGGTGACTGATACAGAGTTACTAGACTCATAAAAGTGTATTATATTTAATAGTAGTGTTTATGAAAACTACATTTATTCACTGGAAACAGTCAATGTATGGAAAACATGACGCATACAAAAATCTGATAGAAAAAGCAGCATATAAATTCAGACATGGGGACAAAATTACTGCAAATCCTGATTCAGAACAGAATTCATAATGACCTCAGCAGCTTACTGTCAAAAATAAAGATTGCAAGATTAGACTGGTAACATATGTTCTGTGTATTTTCTGCATAAAATATATACACTTCTTCTGTTCTCTGTAAATCTATGGTACACAGTATACAACTGTACATTTGCAAGTAAACACATTAATATACTGATTTCAGATACGCTGTATGTGCAGGAATTTAAAAAAAATAAATATTTTAAGAATTGTCTTGCATTAGCAGGACCTACATCAAACCTCCCCAGTACGACCAGGAACTTCAATGCAAACTGGATCCTGCTGGAGAGTGAGAGCCTGAACTACTCAGTAACCTTTCAGTGTTATAAGATGCCTCAAGTACAGGCATAATCTGTGGTTTGAAAAGAGCTGCAGAGAATCTGAAAGTACTTCAGTGCTGTTTACTTGTTTAACTCAAGTCAGGTGGATCCCACACTGGGGCAAAGGCAGGAGCGGCCGCGGGGCCGCGTGGCTGCAGTACCTGGATGAAGGTGGCCAGTAACACACAGCTCATCTCCTGCTCCAGGATGAGCTTGTTCTGAGGGTTGTTGTAACAAGCAGCGATGAGCGAGGGGAAGAGCACTTTGATCAAACGAGGATCGCTGAAGTACTGGAAGGGCAACTGGCACAGCTTCTGCAGCACCGTGGGGTGACGGCCAGACTGCACAATGACCTGAAAACACAAACAGCAAAATCAAACCACGTGGTCTGGCTGTGCCTCCCTTCCCACCCTGGGTGCTGAAGTCATGCTAAAAAAATGAGCATTGCTGAGAGTAAGCACTAAAAATAAAGCTTAAAACTTTTAATTCAAATAACTTCTGTTTCAGTGTGTGAGCATTATTTTTAGTGCAGAAGAACATAAAGAATCTAAAGCTCTGAAACTTCTTGCCTATATTGCTCAAAGAGACAGTGAGAAGAGGATTAATCTGCAGATTACAATAAAAGATATAATTTTGCAGAAGAACATAAAGAATATAAAGCTCTGAAACTTTTTTCCTATATTGCCCAAAGAGACAGTAAGTGAGAAGAGGATTAATCTGCAGATTACAATAAAAGATATAACTTAATACTTTCATTTAAAAGGCACAGAATTATAGCACAGGGACTATTCTAAGTTAGAGCTATGAAACACAAAACCCCAATGCCTGCCATTTAAACACACAGGGGCTAAAAAAAATCCAGCAAGAAATGACCAGGATTTTAACCCCCTCCTGAAGCTCACTGATCCCTTCCCTGAGTGCCCGTGGCAATCAGAGGGACTGTGTTTCCTGGGACGTGTCTGCCACGCATTCTCAGGCACCAGAAAGAAAAGGGGATTGTGGAGCTTCACAGCGAGGAGGAGTTTCAGTAAGGGGAGACTCAGAGATCCTCCCATCTGCACTTCTTATCTTGGTTTCTATCAGTGCCATTGGCTCTAAAAGGAGAATTGTTTAGATAAATGGGACTGTTGTCATGAAGCAGGCTAAGTTTACAACTGTGTACATCTGAAGAAATAAGGCAATGCTATCACTGGTCTCCTGCACAGGAACCTTTCCAATTTACTTGATATTCTTATAAAGTCTTTGTGATAAACTAAAAAATGCCCAAATCGGATCTGTTCCAAGTAACCTTGATTAGACAATTACAGTATGAAAGAGCTGTTTGACCCAAAGTTGGCTTTTTGGCATAGGAGGAAGCTCCTATAAGGTTGGAACACTGTAAAACTGAGGGTCATGACTGTAAATTGTACTTGGAAAAACACAATTTTACAGGTACACACCCAGACAAGACTGCATTCAAATTAAAACCAGAAGGACAGAAAGAAACAGTTGAGGCCACAGGAACATAAATTACAGGGATTTACAAGTTTTCAAAGCACTTTTAACAATACCTTCAGAGCACACACTAAGTTGATAATGCAGTTCAGTTTAAAAACAAGATTAACAAAGTAATAGTTTGCATTTTTTTCAGTTCACCAGTCAAACAGACTTTGAAAACCTTTCAAAACAGTGGTAGCAATGTCTTAATGCCCTTAAAGACAGAAGGAATTTTTAAAAGACAGGCAAATAAGTGACAATTAAGCACATATTCAAACACTATTTTGAGGAAAATATCACTGATGATTTTAAACTTTCCTATCGTCTCCCACCACGTCCAAATTTGGGAGCAGTGGTGAAACTTTAAATTAACCAGAGTGGTTATTATACAAATCTATTTTTCTATGGTAAATTCTACAAGCAGAAAAGTACCTAAAATAATTGCAATTGTACTAAAATAACTACAAGTGGTATTCCTGATCCAGGACAGAACAACAGAACCTTTGATTTCTTTTTAATGGCCACCATACCCTTGACGAACAGGCAGAGGCAAAGAAGTTTTTGTGACTTTTCATTTTTCATTTCACAGTTCACTTCCTTTACCTGTCCTAAAAATGCCATGGGTAGTTAGTGAAGTCCTGCCAAACTAACCCTGCAGATACCCAAATAGCTTCCATGGAGTAATTATTTCATTATCTTTTTCTTTGCAACAGTTTTACTACTATAATGTTATAACATTAAGGATAGGAAGGTATATGCAAGAGCTGCTGATGTTTTAATCTGGTATTTATCACACGTGGAATCAATTTAACGATTTCAGCTCATTGTACTAATGCAGCTACTAAACCTGATACACTATATTATGTACTCTGAAGGAAAAAGCCATGAGTCACCTCTTACTGGAAAATACCCCAACCAAATAAACCTGTAGCAGAGCACATATTCCCTGTTTCACTGGCAGTGGGTGGAGAAAGTGAAGCCCAGAGCTTGACTGAGCAGTGAACAACAAAGAAAACAAACGAAAACCTTGTACTTCTTTTTCTTGACTTTTTTCTCCCCCTGGAATATTTGTCTTCCAAAATGCTCTAATACAAGATACAAAGTCCTTCATAAAATCCAGCTTGCCCCTCCAGCCACATACTGGGATCCAGACACATTTACCTAGAAGGAGCTTTTCTTGTTGCTCTCTCTCTAGCCTGAAAGTCAGATATGCCTGTCAAATGTAACAAGATCCTAATTAAATCACTGCATTTCTGTACAACCAAGCATTTAAGCACCTGCTTAGCTCCAGTTATGTGCCTATGTTCCATTAATACTTGCTTGTGGTTTTCTTTTCTGGATTGAGACCTATCAAATTAGTACACGATGTCATTTTTTTAAAATCCAGAGCAGGCAACTCACATTAACGTTTTCTATATTTCATTTAAAAATGTTGCTTATTCTCACAATTTATAGATATTTATACAACTTTACTGGTTTTGCCTGTGCTTAGCTGGAACCAATTCCAGCTTAGCTTAGCTTATTTATGGCCCAACATGTTCTACATGTTAGAACAACTCTCTGAAGACCCAAACTTTGTACAGGTAAGACACACAGCAAATACATTTCTGAAATGCTATTTCATGTTGAAGTAATGAAGTTTTCCTTTGTGCCACCAGTCCAGCTCCAGCCCCTGAATCAGTGTGGAGGTGGAGCCCCCGTTCCAGAGCACGGAGGGGATTCCGGGCTGGCACAGCAGGAAGCACTGGCCAAAGCCCACTGTGCAGCGAGTGACTGATGGGATGGCCTGGGGGAACTTTGCACTGAGCAACACCTTTCAGGGCTGCCCATCAGTTTTCTTCTGTCACTCCCACCAATTTATAGCCTTCTGCAGGTCCTGCTAATTGGCTTAATCTCCCCCAGCCAGTGGGTCAGGCTCTAACTCTGCCCCACCAGCAATCCATGCTCCTGTGTGAGCCTTGGGAAGTGCACCCTGCTCTCCCAAGGGCAGTAATCACCCCGATCCACTGTATTGGGTCTTCTGAAGTTTATCACTTAGGAAAGTATGATTCAGAATTCTGAAGTCTTTAGAAGGAACCCATGTTTTCATCACACGTACTTGGCCAATATTCACTATACAGTGCATTGCTTGGCCATTTGCTGCAATTCCTCTCGCTGGGAAAGCCTGAAGCAGCATAAAAGTCAGTCTTTCAAAACAGACCCCAATGACAAAAGCCAGTAATATGCCACACAGCACTTGAGCAATACGAAAGGACAATCAATCAAAAAAATTAAAAGCTCCTTGTAGTATGGAACAGCAATAAAGTTGTGAGGGGAGCTCATCATTTCCCTGTCACTGAGGTTGGTTGTCTGGCCACAGCCCTGAGGCCACTGCCTGGATTTTCCATCCTGGAAATCCATCCCAGATTTTCAGCTCTTCCTTGTATCCCACCTGGACAGCTCCAGCAGCTTCTCCTCCTGCTGCTGCTTCCCAGCACCTTGCAAAGGAGAATCCCCAGGCCTGAAGGCCCTGGCTGGGCAACTAATATGAACCCAAACCACTTGGGTATGATTTTCCTCTGGGTAGCAAAGGGCAACATTGCAGCTTATTTAATTTTTCAGTGATGCCCTAAAATAACATCCTGATGATCCTGCAGGAATGAGAATCACAGAAAAGCATCTCCCTTCCTTGCTTGCCAGGGCAGGGAGGTACCACAGAGGGATAACCTTCACCTGAGAACCAGCAAGGGAAAGATGTTTTGCAGAACACCTCCTGATTCTATTTACATACTTGTCATGTGAAAGGGAGGAGAGACAGAAATGCAAAGATTTCTATTCTTACCTGTATTAAATAAAAGTTATTAGCTAGAAGTGTCCTCGGAGTAATCAAAGCTTTATGAACCCAGCACTGCCTGACGGACTCTGGACAGAACACAGGCTGGAAAGATTTTTGACTCCCCTCTGAGGACCACACTTAATCTAAGGAAAACTTATTAGCAAGAAGCGCCTCCAGACAATCAGATCCTTATGTTTCCCAACACTGCCTACCAACCAGGGACAGCACACAGGTTGGAAGGGTTTCTGACCTCTGATATGAGACCACACTTAAGCCAAGGAAGAACTTACGTAAGTGTCTCCAGAAAATGAGAGCCTTATGAACCCAACACTGCCTAATGACATGGATAGCACACAGGGTGGAAGGGTTTCTAACCTCTGCTCTGAGACCACATTTAATAGCAAGAAAAGAACTTTCCCCACAACAGCTCCCAAAACAACATTTATTAATACAAGTATGTGACAGTTATTGTGGGTTCTGCTTTGCTGGTGATAATGTTCAGCTGCAAGATTGTATTTAATTGATAATAAAGGACCCCAAAAGAAACCAGCACAAAACACATTTTACAGAGACAAACACACTAAACTCAAGTTACAATACAGCAATGTATCCCACTCTGACAACAGACAGACACCATCAACAAAAAACTACTAACTAGAAACACAGCCACCTAAAACACTAATTTAGACACCTTTTCAATAACATAGTACAATAAAATAGCTTGCACACCACTCTCTCTGTAACACAAAGCAAGAGGAAAGAACAGAGCTGTTTCTCATCAACACACATGTTGAAAAAGAAACTGCACATTGCAAAAGAACACAATAACTAATATAAAGTAGCAAAGTGTAAAGCAAGTTAATGTTGTTAGTATTAAGGTAGCAAAACACAGTCAGTAAAGGAGGTGCTTATAAAGTAAGAATCAAAGTAGCTGTTAGCATAAGATGTAAGATAGAATGTATAAAGGAATAAGCTTTTGTAAGAAAGTAAAGTATAAGATATAAAGTATTGAGTAGAGAAAGCACATGGTTTCCTCACCCCTACATTGTTCCAGGAGGTGGAGGAGGCACAACAAGCTGCCCACAGTTACCCCAGCAGAGACGATGGCATTTCTCCCCAGGTTTAGTTTAAACTCTACTTTTTTTTATACCTTTTTTTTTCTTCAAGTGGTTTCGTGTGACTAAAGTCAATGCTTTGGGGGTGATACAGATTTCTGAGGCGGGGGTGGCTCCTTGAGTGGTCATAGAAGATACCACAGAGGAGGGCCATGTCATTCTTTACAACACTCCATCCTTTGTTCATCTTATCAGTTTGAAAACTCTTTGTCCTCTGCTGGGAGCATCCAACCCCCCAGGGGGCTGAGGTGTTTCCCTCAACTCATCAAACTTAATCAGGCCATCACCCCACAACTCCACCCCGTGACTACAGTCACACAAACCACACAGTATGTGCATTAGAGCTTTGCAATATGATGT
>VWZD01004828.1:0-20392 GCA_013396695.1 Sakesphorus luctuosus
AGAGGAGAGGAGAGGAGAGAGGAAGATAATGAAAGATAAGAAACCTCTGAAATAGCTAGTCCTCATCTTGCCACCTGAAATCCCCTGCATGTCCTTGTCTACAGACACTCATCTAAGCACTTGTGCAAGGATCCTTACGCTGATCAGTGAAGGGCAAGAGAAACACCATAAGATACAAAACTGTGGAAGAGATGGTTATCACAGTGTTAAGTGCAGACATTTAACCAGGAATCAAAAATCCTGTTTTCAAAACTCATCATTGTTGCAGCTGCCCTATTAATTTGGATACATCAGAGAGCTGGATTCAGAGGAGTTTGGATCTACTCCAGTTTCTCTCTAGGTCAACATAACTTTTGGCAGCAGAGTCTCAGCACAATCCTGAAGCTGGCTAGATATGCAGGTAAGTATTCACTCTAACTTGCTTAGACTTCACTAGTCCCAGTGATCACCACTGCAGGGAATACAAGCATATTTGCGTATATTTAAGGACACCTGCAGCACTTTGTGTTGCTGTCTCAGCAATGGGTGCATCTGTGAGAGGACATCCTTCTCCCAAGGAGTTGGATGTTAGAGGAAGAGCCCTTAGTTTGGAGTTGTTGAGACTAAGCAAGGCAAAGACTCCTGTTTTTACTACTTTTAGTTCTTCACTCAGTTTGGCTAGATCAGGGCTGCCGGCACAGGAAGACTTCAGGTGGGTCTGTGGATCTGCTGTTTGAACAAATTTACTGAAGTACTTGATTTCAAAAGAGTAATGATGTCAAACACCACTTCTCTGGTCAAACATGACTTTTCCAGCAGATATGTACCTTTTCCTCTGAGTAACACTGTGTCAACATGCACTCACATCTCCCAGCTGGCCACCGTGTCAATATGCACAAGAGCACACCAGCATATGAGAACATATTGACTGATGAAGTTTGATAACATGAGTTTTCAAGAGGAAAGTCAACAGGAATTACTTCTTGAACAATTGCATTATTTGAGTTGTGAAGAATGAACAGACTGTTATAACTTGTGTTTGAAAACTGAAAACTCAACTTTTGGCTGCATCTGTAAGCATGAAATCAGCTCTGTTAGTGCATCTTGTGAAGGACATCTTTGTTTATGACTTTTAATGTAACACCCTTCAACAGCAGGCAAATATCATCTAGATCAAGGTGGAAATTGTCTTTAGAAACCAATCTAAAGAAAGCAGAAAAGTATGTTGTTTTTTAACTAAAGGGCTTCTTCTGCCCTTGAATTGCTAATAATATAATTTGTCTTCAAATGTATTTATATGTGTTATAAGTGTTAATAATACTAGCCCCCAAGAAAAAGTAATAATAAATATTTTTTAAATAATTTTTTTCCCTCTCTGATTATGCCTATACAACTCTTCAT
Source organism: Sakesphorus luctuosus (assembly GCA_013396695.1). Lineage (NCBI taxonomy): Eukaryota > Metazoa > Chordata > Aves > Passeriformes > Thamnophilidae > Sakesphorus > Sakesphorus luctuosus. The sequence goes on from VWZD01004828.1 coordinate 1,381, forward strand.
ATCTTTATCAGCTTTGCTAAGTCCTATAAATCAAAAGGAGGATGATCAGTGCTTTTACTTAGTATCTGTTGTAATTACTTTCTTTAATCCAATAGATGATTGCATTTCATAGAATAAATAGAAAAAATGTCTTTTATATTTGCTTGCTGAACTGAACAAAGTATTTGAAGAAGTGCAAAATCAATGACCTGCCAAAATAAGGAGGGAAATCAGGACTTTCAGTGCATTTGAGAAGTAGTATAAGTGATAGGAACACTGTTAATGTTATTATCCTATAGATATTTTAAGTGAAATCCTCATGAGCAATGCATCAATAAATAGAAAACTTCAGTGTACCTAGTTATACAGAGGAGTCCAACGAGATGTGGGAAATGCTAAATAATTTGCACTAAGTTTCTACAGCAAACCAGCCACAGCTGAAAACGGACTCATGCCTCTTGCACAAATGCTTGCACCAGTTTCTGACCTCTCTCTTTCCTGGGCTATCACCAAATAATGATGAACCCAGAAAATTCTTTCTGGCAAAACAGTGTTTCCAGACAAAACATCCAGGGTCATTTAAAGTACAAGTTACTTCTTGTGCCAATATTCACATTGCACGTGCAGCACAGTTTGATCTCTTTTCCAAAAGGACAACTGCTGGATCACACAAACTCTACTTTCCAGCTTACTTCAGAGCTCAATTCTTTGTTTGGAAGGCTTATGTAAAAAGTTACCAATGAAACGGTGTGCTGGTTTTGGCTGGGGTAGATTTCATTCTCTTCACAGTGGCTGGTGTGGGGCTGTGTTTTGGATTTGTGCTGAACACAGTGTTGATAATGTAGAGATGTTTTTGTTATTTCTGAGAGGGGCTTACACTGAGCCATGGCCTTTGCTGCTTTTTGCACTGCCAGGCTGGCAAGGACTCTGGGGGTGCATGGGAGGTTGGGAAGAGACACAGCCAGGACAGGTGACACAAACTGACCAAAGCGATATTGCAGACCATGACATCATGCTTAGTATATGAAATGGAGGGAAGAAGGAAGAAGGAGAGTGGAGGATGTTTGGAGTGATGACTTTTGTCTTCCCAAGTAACCATTACATGTGATGGGGCCCTGCTTTCCCGGAGAGGGCTGAACACCTGTCTGCACTTGTAAAGCAGTGAATTAATTCCTTGTTTTGCCTTGTTTTTGTGTGTGGTTTTTGCTTTCCCTAGTAAGCTGTCTTTATCTCAACCCACAACTTTTCTAGCTTTTATGCTTCCAGTTCCTTCCTTGATCCTGCTATGGAGGAGTGAGCAAGAGACTGTGTGGTGCTTTGTTGCTGGTGGGGGTTAAACCACAGAAGATAACATTATCAAAGACAACTGGAAACCCTTGGTCAAGGCCACTGTCTTCCCATCACAGAGCAGTCAAGTTTGGGGCCAGACTAGGCATGGCCAAGAGCAACCAGAGAGGAAAGTCACATTAGCATCAGCCTTTTTGGAGATGAATATTTAAATATTACTTCACAGAATCACAGAGTCACAGAATGTGCTGAGTTGGAAGGGACCCAAAAGGTTAGTCAAGTCCAACCCTTAGCCCTGCACAGGACCATCCTCAGGAGTCACACCATGTGCCTGAGAGTATCATCCAAGCATTTCTAGAACTCCGTCAGGCTTGGTGCTGTGACCACTGCCCAGGGGAGCATGTTCAGTGCCCAATAACCCTCTGATTGAATAACCTCTTTCTGATATCCCACCCAAACATCCCCTGACACAACTTCAGGCCATTCCCTTGGGTCCTGCCACTGGTCACCACAGAGCAGAGATCAGTGCCTGTCCCTTCTCTTCCCCTCACAAGGAACTTGTAATTGCATTGAGGTCTCCCCTCAGTCTCTTCTTCTTCAGGCTGAACAGACTCACACGCTTCTCCTCAAGGTACTTCCCCATCTTTGTTACCCTCCTTCGGACACTCTCCAATAGCTGAATATCTTTCTTATATATTATTTCTTATATAGAGGGCATCAAATGACAGCCCTCTCTAACAGCATTCATCATCCTGAGAGAGTTTTCTATTATTGTGTTTTCTTTAAACCTGCACACAATATTGCAAGTGAGGCCACCCCAGTGCAGAGCAGAGTGGGACAATTCCTTCCCTCACCCGGCTGGCGGTGCTGTGCCTGATGCCCCCCAGGACACAGTTGGCCTTCCTGGCCGCCAGGGCATTGCTGATTCATATTCAATTTGCCATCGACCAGGACCCCTAGGTCCCTTTCCCCGTACTATTGTCCAGCATCTTATTCCCCATTGTGTCCATACATCCAGGGTTGCCCTGCCCCAGGTGCAGAATCCAGCGCTTTCCCTTGTTGAACTTCATATGGTTGGTGATTTACCAGTCCTCTGATCTGTCCAGGTCTGTCAGCAGGGCCTCCCTGCTTTTGAGGGAGTCAACAGCTTCTCTCAGTTTTGTGTCATCAGCAAACTTGCTTTTGTGAAGACTGAGCTTCATATGGACAAAAAGAGATTTCCAAATGTCTAAACTCTGTGGCAACTCAGAGTGAAAATACACTGGGCCAGTTTTAAACTTCCAGGCATACTGAGACAGTAGGCTGGGCACTAGGTGCATCAAAACAAGCTAGAAGATGTAACAAGGAAAAGCTTATTGTTGTGGGCTATTGTGCACTGCAAGACAAGAGACAGGGATGCTCGCTAATAGTGCACACTTTGTGGATTGAACTTGATGTGTGAACACGAATTCCATAACAACTATGGAAAACAATGATCCAACACTATTTTCTGCCACTGGAGGGCATTCATTGCCCTTACAAACTCCCCTATTGCAGTTTGCAAGCAGCGGAGTTGCTGCAGAAAGCTGCATGGTGAGTCTGTGTTTGTTCTATCTTATACCATGCAATGCCAACATCACGTGCACATGTTCTTTTCTGGCATTTCACCATGGGAGCTCCCAAGGAACCCATGACTCTTCTGCATCAAGGTATATGAGCATGCACTTAATCTGTGTGCTCAGCATAACCTCGATGAAGTCAGAAGGTTTATTCAACAGACATTGGCTCAAGACCATGGTTGGGGAGCAGCATTTGGCCCCTGTCCTGGGAGGCAATGGGGTCAGTGCTTTCGCACTTGCATTTTGGAAGCTCCAGCCCAGCAGCTGCACAATCCTACCACTCAGTGTGTTGTTACTCCTTTAGATAGAACCAGCTTGCTAGTGCAGTTGAACATCTCACATCATGCACTTTATCAAGCAGCACAAAGGTCTGCATTCTTTCCACTGGGGAAAGTGGAGATAAGCCTTTCTACAGTTCACATAATCCAGGCCACCAAGCACTCCCACATTTAAGGGAGCAGCAGAAACTGGATTTCTGAGTTACTCAGGCTAGTGGCATCTCTCTGAATATTCTCAGGTTCAAAGCAGAGAGGCTGGTCCTTTAACATACAGTTTAGCACAGTAGAAGCACTAGGCTCCAGCATTGCCAAAAACTGAGACTATCCCCACTCCAAGGCTCTTGCCATGGCTACCATGAGTTTCAGGAGAAAGCTTTTCCTTTGCAAGGTTCACGAAAGGCTGCTAGTTTCCAGGGTGAATATCTTTTCAGGTAATTGCCCTATGGGTGTGTGAATAGCCCAGCTTTGTCTGGGCAAAGGCATCTTTCATGAGCTCTTGTTGAGATAGTCTTGTCGAATTATTTTCCCTCACACTTTTCATTGAAGACCACTGGAAAATCATGTTGGCATCAAATGACAGCCCTCTATAACAGTATTCATCATCCTAGGAGAGTTTTCTATTGTTGTGTTTTCTTTAAATGGACTTTTCTGCTTGATATACTGCATGTGTTTAAAAAAAATAGTCAAGATTTAAATAAGTTCAGACTTTCAGCTAAATTTTCCATTCAGAGCTTAAACCTGAGGTGCCATTTGGATCTCTGCTACCACTTCTACCTTTAGGTAATTTACCATCAAAAAAGGACATAGCAGTCAGCAGTATGGGCAGTGATATGTGCTACATATATGATACCATAGCTGTCATCAGAGTACAAAACTGTGTCTGTAAGGTTACTACAGAATAGTACAACCTGTCCAGCGTCTTTCAGTAACATTTATTATGTTTTTACCTGGGTGGTAATAATTACATATTGCAACTTTCATGTGTTAATTATTTACTAGAACTCTTCCATAAATTTCAATTATGCCTGCTGATGTATCTGCATGTCTATATATAGATATAGCATAAATATTTATATATTTATCTATATATATAATCTGTTGGAAAAATTAATACACCAAGGAGAAAAAAACATAATAGAATTTAATTAAATGTTATTAAAATTTATGATGGTTTCTGGCTGGCTAAACATACTTTCAAACAACTGTTGTAATAAAGCAGAATTCCAATGAAATTAATTGTAATAACTTTGTTCTTCACAATACATCAAAATTCCCTTGGGACTTAGTATGCAAAATATAGACAACAGAACCACATATTTTCAGCAGTAAGATCATTAAAATGGCCTCAATGTTTTCACCTAAAGTTCCCTGAAGCAGTAACAATTAACTGACTCTCCCATGGAGTATTTCCAGGGGAAAGAAGGGCTAGAACTTAAATATATAATAAATTCAATCTCTACATTCAGTTGTGTAGGGCTTTTGTCTTCTTGGTTCTCAAGAAGAGTAGTATTTTAAGACTCTCTTTCTCAACACTGGAATTGGCTCATTTAAAGGTTCAGTAAAAGTTGTATTTTTTGAGCAATTTTCTTTCTCTAAATGACTAGTTCTAGCAGATGAGGACCATGGAATAGTAAAAAGTTGAGGGGAAAAAAGTAACAAAACAAAACCCAAAAAACCCCTGCAAACTAAAGAGAAAAAAACTCCGCAAAACTTACCACCTTTAACTGGGTATTTGCTTTGAAAAGGAGATCACATATATTGAAGTTCTGAAGGTCTTCACTAGCAGAGACGTTACTTTTCACCTGTTTGGCATATGATAGTGTGAACTGCTGTCTTAGTATTTGGAGGGACAAGAAACTGTCACAGGAGGAAAAAATTTTCAGCTGCAGTTAACACACAGGTTTCTGGCTGAGAGTGATTTGCTCTGGTTTCTTTCACTTGATGTTGGAATGTTTCGGGGCCTTTAACATGAAATGCAATTGAACTGCAAAGGAAAGTGTCCTGTTTGCCCATCCAAAAGCCACTCTGGCAGTCACATCCATACCATCTGAGCGGGGACCGAGGCCCCTCCACAGCGGTGGCTCCAGTGACCCGACGGGTGTCCCACTTGGCTTCCCATGCTCACCACTCTCAAACAGGCACACAAGGTTTCCCTACCAGCTCGACATCTGGATCCTTCAAATAATTTACTCATGTTGCAACAACAGAATAACAGATTGGGCTGGGTGCCTCCCCAGCAAAGGAACCCCGAGGGTTTAAACCTGCACTGTCTAAGCGCTCCAAATTCTGGGGGCAGCAGCTCCCGCTGCCTCCCGGTGTTGGGTCACCTATTGTGCCACAGGTCCCCCTGCACTTTGTTAAGCAAAGGGTCACCAATTCACAGCCTCTTGTCTTGGGCTCCTGCCATCCAGAGCCCAATCTGCAGCTGCACACTGAGCTACCTGCACTAAATGTATTCCTCAACAGAACTTGGTTATCACTATCCTTACAATGTTTGACAGCACAGTACAAAGAGAACTTCAGCCATACTGTGCTTTTTTAATGTCCATTTTCAAACAAGAAAAGCGGCAGAAAAACTTTGGTGCATTTGGTTACACTGTGCCCAAGCAAAAAATGTCCCCTACAGGTACCACTGAAAAATTGTTTTTTCAATCATCCTTTAAAATCAAATCTCTCTTGCGGTATCGTTCCAAAATACAACTATTTCCCATCTCTCAATGCAATAGCATTATTGTTCCTGTCTTTCAAAGAGTTAGATGTGGCAATGGAGAGATCTGAGTATGTGTGAATATAATAAATATTTGCTGATTGTAATTAAAAGGGAAAAGGTTAAGAGACTGACTACCTATTATAAATACTTTACAGTTGTAAAGGACAGTGAATAAAGTTTCTCTAGGAGTTGCCTACAACATATTAACCCTAAATCACAGAATCATAGAATAGTTTGTGTTGGAAGGGACCTTAAAGATCGTCTTGTTCCAATCTCTCTGCCATGGGCAGGGATACCTTCCACTGGATCATTGCCCAGGATGGGGCATCCACAGCTTCCCTGGGCTACATGTGCCAGTGCCTCACAGTGAAGACTTTCTTCTTAACATCTGATCTGAATTTACCTTCTTTCATTTTAAAGCCATTCCCCCTGCTCTTAAATGCTTCAGTGCACCCAAGGAAGAGCAAAAGCTTGTGTTTTTTCTCTCCCTGATAAGAGCATATCCAGCTTATTCCTTCCTCCTGTACATAATACTGAATAGAAATATCTTAAATATTGTATAATCTTGAAAGGCAACTGTGAATGATACAATACCCTCAATGGATCTGAATGCTGTATGCCTCAAAAAGAGTTAGAAATATCTTTAAATTACCTGTTTTCAAACACTATAATAGAAACTGACATGTTGAATTCCACAGTTCATTCCAATACAGAAACTTGACCAAATACAAGAATTTGTTTAAGCAATCTAGAAAAAAATACCAAAACTCTTCATCAGTCAGTAAAGGAAGAACTAGCAGTTGTTAAACAATTCATTCCTTTTGACTTGGAGGAGAACATGCTACCTCAGAGGTGCAGATTTCGTTAAACTTGAAAGGCAGTGTTACATCTTCACATTCAAATCCAGCAACTTATCAAACCCCACCCAGAGAAATAAAAAAACCAGAAATTAGTTCAGTACTAAAGAAACATCAAGAGAACAAAAGCTTATCAATTTACTTTCATGAAATCTTTACTACAGGTTTCTTGGACATGTTTGTCCAAAGCTAAAGCTTAAATACATACTTTCATTCATTTTTGTACAGTATAAAAAGAACATCTTATTAAGAAATAAAGAATCACACTGATTTCAATACCTTGCATCTAGATCCTGTGATTTTTTTTCTCTTTCAGATCCCAAGTATGCAAAACTCTACCAAAGGCATATTTGCACATATGTCAACTGAACAGTCAGAGGTCCAGAGGCCATCTAAAACATGAGCCAGACTAGCAGTGCTGACAATTGACACAGTGATAAGGGACGAACACATAAGATAAGGGAAAAGGTACTTGGGCTGTCATTCCTAAATGCTGTTCATTCCTGAAATACAGTGCACACCATTTGGCAAACTCCAAACTCCTATTCATGCCTCAGTGTAATGAGGCAGATGGAGAGACTAATGGACCACCACAAACCCTCCCCTTGACATCAGTGAGTTTTAACTGCAGCTTCTGGCATTCAATCTGATCTCTCAGATCTCCCTGCTTTTGTAATTGCTGTATAATTGTTTATAGAACTTGATATAACTGCAAGAACATCTTCAACAAAAAATGAGAGCTGCTTTCTCAAACACAATAGAAATTAAGAGAGTTTTAGTGGCACTGTACGTTAATGCCAAGATAAAATGCAATGCCATTTAAAATGAAGAAAATAAAGTTGATGGTATGTTAATCTGAATTTTTGGATAATGAGAAGCTTTGATGAAAGAGCAGTAACATTAAAAGAGTTCTCAAGATTCGCACATCCTCTCTCAAACAGCCACTAGAGAGTATTGACAGTTTCTGTAAAGTGTTACTCCTGTTCTGAATACTTCAGAGGATTTCTGGAAAATAGATAACTCAGGTCTATGTTCTCACCTCACTGAAGCTGGAGGGATGGAAATTATGAAACAAAGCTAATAAAAATCAGGAGATAGTACCTCCAAAAGACCCTGTGATTCTCAGTCTTGGTTTCTTTCAGATCCTGCAGCCAATGTGGAAAAGGGAAAATCATAAACTGATCTGCTCTACCCCATGTGTCCTAGAGCCTGAGTGGACTCTAAAAGTACCCAAAGCAGCCACATCTCCATTGTCCACAATAAGTGACCAAAAGTTATGTAGCACAGCGGTGCCACATATGCTTCATCCTGTCTGGGAATTCCCTGACCCAAGACAATTGCCCTGGTAGGTAAAGTAAGTGGGCTTGCCCCATTCAGCTGTTCCCATGCAGATGGCCAAAACTGGTAATGTACAGTGAGAGATTATCACATCCCCAAATACGAAGGGGAAGGGGGGTAGGTAGGGGAGAAAGGAGAAAGCTATGAAAATACCACTATTGAATAACTGAGATTTGTAAAGAAACTGCTGCTCCTTTGCTGGCTTACCATAGCAACGTTATGTGTATTCTAACATTGCATTTACTAACAAAACCAACAAAAAGTCTGAATTGGCCCACAAAAACACATTTTACCAAAAGTATAGCTCAGAAAACAGTAAATCTTATACTTCAAATATCTAATCAGCCAAGGAGTCTCATTTCCAGCCTCCACCCTCTCTAATACACTGCTAACATATGCAAAGCAGAATTGTTCTTCAGACACATCCTCTTATTCTCATGTTTAGCTTTTCCTTGGAAAAAAATCCTCATAGAATTTTCAACACCTGCCTCTTGACCTTCACTGCACAGCTTTGGCAAACAAGGTGATGACTACTGAGAGTGCAGTTTTATCTTCCCTTGGATTTCCTTGCATTATCAAACAATGTTGCCTTGCCACAGATGGACTTGCAACACGGGAATTTGGAGATCAAAGGTTAATGAAGAAAAACAGAATCTGATAACTCTATTACAGACAATCTCAGGGCTCACACCTCAGTCAATGCCTGCTGTGGTTGTATCCTTGCAAGACAGCCATAGGGGAGTTACAGGGGCCTCTCTCTGGTTTTAGACTATTCTGAAATCAAACTCAGGGAAAAGGTGGTCAAGTTCTAGCTGTATGTATCCACTTTGGTACCCTTTATACCCAAGATTCGAAAGTCTGATTTTTTTGTATTAATAAGCATTCAAAACTAAATGTATAATTTTTTGAGTGTACAAATTCCTACGAAAAAAATGCTCCGTGAATATGGTGAGAGGAGCCTACAAAAACTCAGAAAAAGAAAAAGGTACATAAGAATTTGTGTTTGTAATAGAGGTCACTTCAGAGTTCATTGCTGTTTCATACAACACTAACTGCAGCATCACACTGAAAGACAGAGAACTGTTTTCTAGCTCTGCTGTAGATACCCTCTGTGATTCCAGGTCAGTCAGCTGACCTTTTCACACTTCACTTCCAAAACACAAATTGCTATTTTGAGCCCTTTCATGAAGAACAAATAAACCATATTTCACACATTGCTCAGTCTCCTTCTTCACCTGACAGCAGCCTACATTAAAAGCCAACTCTATTGCCTACTAACTAAAAACACTTCTGGAGGATCTGAACAACCTGGAAAATCATTTAATACACAAACTTTCTTGATATATTCCAGTCAACAAGTATTTAATGCTGACTTTTAATAGGCAGGGCCTTTCTTCATTAGCTATAACAGGAAAAGCCAAGCTCTCCGAGTGTCTTTGCAGACAAAAACTAAAAAGCCATTGGTAAATTTTCAATCAGGTGAACAGTAAAGCACAAACCTGATTGATTAAGAAACACATGGAGCAACTAATTCAAAATGTTCAGATTTATAGATGTGGATAAGGAAAGCACACTTAGCTCCTGATGAAAAGAAGGAAGGTTGCAGAGCTGAGTTAGCAAACAAGCTACGCCACTGCCTGGAGCTCAGTCAGCACATGCAAAGCTGTTAGCAACGAGGTGTCCCAGGGAACTACCACTGGAAATTGCAGCTGTGTGAAGAAGAACAGGTTTAAATCGAGAAGGAAATGTACCCTGGGTACACCGAAGACATGGAAAACTAGACTTTTGTGCTTAATTTTATTTTGTTCCCTGTTAGAGCACCTTCTACTAGGAGATGGAAGCTCCTTCTATTCCATTTAGTGATGTGACTCAGAGTTGAGACTCCAGTCACCCACAATAATACTGTTTAGATGCTCTTCAGTAGTGTGTATTAACCAAAGCTCCAGTTTAGCAAACACTTACTCATTAATTTAACCTGACACATAATCCTATTGATACCAGTGTGTGAGTAAAGTTTATCGACCATGAGAGTCTGAGATCAAAGTTAGACTTGCCTGAACTGTCCAGCCCATATTGAGGCAGCAGAGGACTATATCCCTCCAGCTTCACTCTGCCTTTTCTTTCTTTTTTCTAGTAGTCTGGCCTACACTTTAACCCAGACACTTGCCCTTAAATCCAGTATGTCAATCTTGGCAAGTTTAATCACTGGAAAAATCATAAAGGCTGAACCAGTTTATGCAGCAATGGATGCTTTTTGACATGCCAGAAAGCCTAGAACAGAATATGAAAGTAGCTTCTGGGAGCAACAGCAGCTTAAGAACATGAGTGATGACCACCAAGGTAATTCCTTCATTAAAAGAGGATCTGGATAGCAGAAAGAGAAAGGTTCATATATGTGATGTTCCAGAACTATTCAGAACATATTACTTTCTATTTGAAAGCGTAATTGCCCAATATCTTTAGTTTTGCATATGTAAGGGAAGTTCTCCAGGAAATGGAAAAATATGAGTCCAGCTGTATAACTCCCAGAAATTATTAACTCAAATGAACTGATCATATCACAGATGAACCCCCAAGAGGTGCTTAGTCACACTGCTGAAGGAGGTGAAATGGAAAATACAGTAGGGCTGGAAGACACCCAATGTAAAAGCAGAAAGGAGCTATATTATGAAAGACTGAGGGTCAAGAAGCAGATGAAGGCACACTGTGCTTCATGAAGACACATGATTTTTTTTTAATTGCACAAAGCTTGATCTAGGCAAACATCCACAGAAGTCAAGACACCAGAATCCACAGAAACTCACAGCTTAACCTCATTTTGTTTGTGTGCCCAGAAGTATAGAGAGAGAAGTGTTCATGAAGAAGGATATTTAACAGCAAGCTTTGAGTGAGGAAAATCCTTCACGAATACACCATTTTTGAAAATAATGTCATCACAAAAGTCACAACATTTTGCCTTGAAAATTTAGGATACTTCATTCTGAAAATGCTGGGTTTAAGAAATTTAAATTTTAAAAGGGAGAGAGTTATTTAAAGAGGTTAAAGAATATTGACAAGTTAACTAAATATTTAGTAGCACATTAAATAGACATTTAATTAATGAGAACTGAGGTTAAGAGATGAGATTGGGGTGTTCAGGAGCTTTCTTTAATTGTAGTGGTACAATACTGCTCTAGGACTGAACAGTGGCCTTGGCTTCAAACCTTGGAGATATTATTATGTGGAGACATCCCAAACACTTTCCCAGGGTGTCCCCGCCTTGCCATCAGCTACCAAAAGAGTGTCTTGGGGATCTCTGGTGACCTTGCACAGAATAGTGGTCTCTCCATTGGGCTGAAGGCCACACAGGTGCTGGCAGCATGGTGGCTGCATTTGGGGTGCTGGCAGAGGCTCCACTCCCACAGGGGAAGAGTAGGACTGGCTGTGCCAATGCCACATGCTGCTGCTGTGATGGAAAACAGGCCAAAGCCACTTAATTTGAAAAGACAAATATTTTTCACGCCAGCTTTACCATAGGTCATTCTGGTGTTGATCTCAAGCACTGCAAGGCTAAAGATAGCCCCTTGGGAGCTGGGACTTTCTCTCTGCTTTGCTGCAGAGAAGGAACATACACCAGAGGGCTTTCTAACATGTCATAGTGCCAGGGAAGTTCACTCTTTAAATTTATGTCTGCCTACAGACTCTCAACAGACTCATGCTTGGATCCATTTCGTCTCCTACACTAGGCATGCCCTCTCCAAAGAGATGCTAGTTTGAGAAGAAGGGTTGAAGGACAACTCTAGTTTCTTTCTTTTCTTGTGTAGAAAGTACACTTCTGAGAAATGTGAATTTAAGTCCCTAAGAAGTAGCACACTAGACTTCTCAGTTAATGAACTACTCCCTTGGCTGTTAGGTAGAGGACAAGCACATTTCAGTCAGGGAGTTTTTTGGCTCACATGTGAGTGCAGATGCTTGACTTCCTAACCCAAATATAACTTGCTCGTTATTCCTGATGAAAAACATGAAGAAAGATTGCAAAGACTCCTTGGAGAAATCAGTGGAGCAACAGGGCACAACTACTGATGCAGGACACCAGGAGAGCAGTTGCAATAGTCAACAGAGAAGTCCAAAGCTGTAGATAATAGAGAGCATGGAAGAAGTAAAATGGACAGACACAGCTCATAAGGAAGAATCAACAGAATTTCACAATGTTGTTTACTTTATTCATTTAAAAACCTGTTTTCATGCTAGATCAGTCAGTCTTTGCCAAATCTCTGCTTCCCATGGGTCTCTCTGCTGATTGGGCCAGTTTATTGTTCACTCAGATATTTGGGTTACCCAGAGCCAGTGGGAAGATCTGGAAATTGTCCTTTTTGCATGTTAAGAAGAAATATAAAAGCTGCTGTTGATTAGTTCACATTCTGACTGCATATTTTTGTACCCAGCTTGATATGTTGATTGTTCTCAGCACAATTCATCCAGAAAAGTAATAATTTAATATACAAGGGTATGTTGGAGCAAGCAGAAACATTTCAGAGAACCATAGATTTAGCCAGAAAATTTAAATATCAGCATACAGAAAATTGTCTGACTTTGTCTGGGTGAAAAGTACTTTTACAGGCTAGGATTTTCCAAAGGATTAAAAGGGAGGTATGCACCTAAATTCTCATCAAAATTTTTCAGAGCTTTTTAAAATCTTGACCTGAAATGTGATTCTCAGACTAGACTAATGGATCAGATCCAAACATACATTACTGACCACAACCTCAATATGGAATCATGGAAAAACAGGGAAAGAAAATACCTCAAGAAGTCATCTGGCTGATCTCCCTGCCCTAGGTAGGATCATCTATAACCATCATTTGAGACAGATGTTTGCCTAACATGTTTGCCCTGAAGTGAAAAACTCCAATATTTCATTATCCTTACTGTTATAAATCTTCTCCCTGTTGTTTAACCTTCTTTCTTCCTCTAGTATAAGACCTGAACTGTCTATTAAATAAAATGTAGGCTTTTAACAAAGACTATTTCTGTCCCTTTTACAGCTCAGTTTTTCTTCCTGCATGCTTGAGGATTATTCCTGCACTGCCCAAAGATTTCTCTTCTAAAAGCTGAACCATGTAACTTCATTGGTCATATCTGAGACCTCTAATTACTCTCAATGCTCCTCTTTGCACTCCTTCCAACTGGTCCACATCCTCCTGAACTGCAATGCCAGAAGACTCCAGCTGAGGCTTTTCCAAAACTGAAAATATCAGGAAGATTGCTGTATATATCAAGCAGGCTACATTCTTTCTTGTGCATTTTGGTATTCAGCATTGTACCCCATCCTTTACACAAGAGTATTACTTAGTTGACTTATTCAGCTCCCAGAGGAAAACTTTTCCCAAATTACTGAGTTCCCTCCCTCCTTTTTATGCCCTGCTTATCATAGATGTCCACCTCATAAGGCCTATGCAATTTGTTTAAAAAAAACCCAAACCAAAACATTAGAGCACAGCAATGACTTTAAATGGACAACATAAAACATCGTCTGATTTCTGTTGTTCACTATAAGCACAACTGGCTTGTATGGATCAATGCAACTTCTTGGAAAATCAGCATGATGCAACACACATGTAGTTATTAATTGGCAAACCTAGTTATCAGTTGTAAACATGGAAAACTGGCCAAGCTGTTACAATGCAATGAGAATTATTATGTATCAAACAGTTTCAGTTACCAGAATATAACATCTGAGTTTCTGTACAAATTTTCTAGAATATACAACTATATAGACATGTATATGTTTTCTATGTTCTAAATGCACTGAATTCCCATATAAATAAAGGCACTCAAAAGCTATAAACTGTAACAGTTTTGTGAGGGAAGACTGAAGAAGGTGTCCTTTGGCTCATACATAATAAAAGCAATCGCCCATGGGTTTTTTGCAAACCTCTGTCCATTTCTTGTTGGACATTTCTAAAGCTATTGAATGCAAATTGTTTTTCATTCTATTTTTATATTACACAAACATACAAATAGTGAGAATTTATACTGCTAAAAACTGCCTTGCTGGATGTCAACTGACCCAAACTGTTGTGATAGACTTCTGCAAGTGTGGAGACTGATGAACCCTTTTCTTTGCCAGTGTAGGTGTTCCCTCCCTATGAGAACATCCAAGCTTGTTATGTCTTGGTCAGACCATATGCCCCAGCTGGTTCGGAGTAATGAGGCACATTGGTTCACCTACTCCTTCTCAGTAAATTCTGACTTTGCAATGAATGAGTTTCAGCTCAGTTGTCCCTCCAACACAGGGAAAAACTGGCTGCTAGTGAGCCCTTGGGGACACTCCTGTGCACCTGCCCAGTGCTCAATCTGTGGCAATATTGGAGTCTTTAGCAACATTCTCCAGACTAGATTAGATAAGATGCAAGATTTTGTCCCCATGAATCAATGACCTCACCCTGATTTTGTCTCTCCTTGTAAGATATACCTATAAAACAATACTATCCATGACATGGAGCTTAGACCAGTGACCAAAATAAAACCATAGTAGGAACATCTTTTTTCTTTCCACTGTAATTTACAAGCACAGTTACAACACCCCCAGGAATCATACCTGAACACAAGCAAGATTCAACTAATGTTTCAGTGGTGATGAAGTCACTTGTGAGCCCAAGCTGTTGAAGTCTAGAAAGAAATCTATACCAACATTAGTCTCATTTACATTAACAAACATTAACAAAGGTTTGCATCTTGTAAGAGTTTCTTACCCTGTTTACAAGGTCATTACTGGGGTGACTGATGAGACAGCAGACGGTATTTTTGTTTTATGTCCAACTCATCCATTCTCACACCAGTTTTCTTACTTGTTACCATCTCCTTTTGCTTGTTTGCAACTTTTATTTTAAGCACTGTATTTTTAAAATCACTCAGCAGCTCACATTCAGATAACTCCTCAGATTCCCTAAAGGATTTTGTTCCCATGAGATAACTCAGGGAAACGGCCAGTTGTGAAGTGCTTAACACCAAACAACTTCTTCTGAAATATCATTTGGGGAAATTCCATTGGAAAACACTGGACCTAACCAGCCTTCTTAAAGAAGAAGCAGTTTAGCAATTTTATGGTATTCCCATGTTTCTTCTCTCCCCCTGCATATGTAGCTGGAGAGGAGAATGATGAATACCAAGGGTTGGTTCTGCATGCCTGTCTGTTTTTCTCATTAGCAAAAGCAGAGTAGAATGGCTGTTAGGAGAAGACAAAATAGAAAGCTCTGCTATCCAAAAGGCTGGTGGTTTGCCTGCAAAGCAACTAATTCCTACAGCATTTACGTGCTGCAAAATGAATACTTTTTCTCCCAGTGTGCAGTTATAAGGAATGCCACGTGTAGAGCAAACATGCAGGAAATTCTAATAGATGGCTGGCAAAGACTCATTGGTCTCATCAGTGAGGTCCATAAAACCAGTGAAAATGAGTCAGATGGAGAACCTACCACATTTTCAGTGTTCAATCCTATGATTTTTCACTGAAGTCAGGGAGGAGACTGCAGATGAGGCCTCTGCAGGTCAGTTCCCAAACTCCTTATGTGATCTTCTTTAAGAGGGTTTATTCTTCCCTATCTCAACCTCCTGTCTAGCTGTAAAACACACCCTAAGTCTCTCTTGGCAAAACAAAAGTTCTGCGCTTAGGTAGGATTAATCAGCAACACAAATTCAAAATAGGGAGCAATTAGTCAGGGTTAGATCTGTTATTTTTCATAATAGGTCTTGGTGCTTGCAATGGATTTCCAGCTGAGCACAAATCAATTGGGTAACTGGTTATGAAAAAAGCAAACACCTCACTGGAACCTTAACAGGAGTGAAGGCTACGGACACCCCACTGTCCTTCACCTGCTAGTGGCACACCAGCTGGAGAACAGCATCCCACTTCAGGTACACATAAGGGAAGGCAAACCACTAGGAAGACTTCTAAAAAAGACAAGAGAGGAAAACCAGAGGCCCAGAATGGCAGAGACACAAGAAGAGCTAGATTTAATTGCTGTTATCTAGCCAGAATAAAAAATGAGACTGAGAAAGAGAGGACTAAAGTAACAGTGTTCAAGGCTGCTGCAAGACTGAGCAAATAATCCCTTTTCCAATATTTGTGGTGGCTAGGGAAAGAAACAAAAAGCTTAAACTGCAATAGGAGAAATTTATATTAAACATGATGGAAAGAAGTTCTCTATCAGGAAGGGCAGTAAAGCACTAGATTAAATTGCCCTGGGAAGCTGTGGAGTGCTCATCCTTGGCAGCCTTCAAGAATGAATTGGACAAATGTCTTCCAGCAATAACACAGGGATAGCTTATCTTGCCTTGGGGCACCACAGTAAAGTGATCTGTTAAAATCCCTTCGGACTGTGTTTCTGTGATAATATCTGAGCAGATGCAGTGTGTTTGTACAGCTCCTTGCCCATCAGAACCCTTCACTTTCTTCCTGAAAGACAAATGGCAATTAGTAACTTTAACTGGTTTTACGATCACTGTATTTCAAAACACAGAATTTAATGTCACATACATGCTATTCAAACTATAACTTCAGTTTCAATAAAATACCTACTGAACTAGAAAGTTATGATGTTTCAATTTTCAATGCCACATTCACAAAATCAGTTCACACAGTTTGAACTGAGAGTGGGAAGAGAGCACTACTGCTTTGCAGATATGGACTTCTTGTCTCCAGTGCTGGAAAAAGGAGAAACAAAAAGTAAATATAAACCATTTATCTATTCTGCTTCTTGAAAAATGGGAGATAAAAGCAAGACCCAAAACTTCATATTTGAATATCTTTTTGCCTTAACTACAATGAATTTGAAAATGGTAAGACTATAACTCTGAATTATTTTGATCTTTAGAAAACCTGTTCATTCCTAGTATTATTAACTACATAGAGTTATCTTATATATGCAGGCAACATTCATCAGAATGAGTCGCTTCACAAATTACTGCCAAAAATTATCCTCTCTGCTCAGGTTGTTACTGGTGTATTTGCCCTCTTTCCAACCTAACCACATGGCCATGTAGAGGCATACCCCTAACTGAAGGAAAAATGAGTCAATAAAGGAGAAGAGTAATTGTGCCACTAATGGGAAAATGAAATGGCTGTACTACCTCCCCCTCACAGACATGACGGGTAGTTTCTGTTTACTTCAGTACTTCATTATTAAATTGACACCAAAGCCCCAGTAAGCAATAATAAAATTTAACCAATGTTTCATTTGTTGTAGCCTCAGACACACCCTCATGCCTCAGATAAACCCCTTATGCTTAGCAGCAAATGATGGTACTCACTTCAATTCCCATCTTTTAGGATTCTGTACTGCATGTCAATGTCTACAAATGAATTAAAAATGTCAGAGCTCACCTCTGCTTCCATGTAAATCTGATTAAGGGGAGTTTAATCCCATCAGATCTCAAAAATTGGCACACCACACAGATTTCCTAAGCAGAGTAATTTGACACAGTGATCCATCACTGAATAAAGAACAACAAGCAAATAATGTGCTAGCTACAAAATTATTTCCCAGATATTATGTTGGTCTACATATGTTTAGGGCATTCCTACACCACATAGAAAAGCTTACAAATTATGTCTTTGACGCAGCCTTGATTCTTGGGAGAGGATCAAGACCGGCGTCGGGGGTTCTTGCCTGCCTGCTGAGTGGTGGTGGAAGCAGCGGCGAGGGCCTCAGGTTGAGTTCACCCGCCCCGTGGCCCACAAAGAAGACACGGAGACAGAGAGAGCACCTGCAAGGCCAAGCCTGATCCACCGATCTCCTTTATTCACAAAATGGAGGGCTATTTAAGCCCGGGGAAGGAACTTTCTGGAAACTAGGAGGGGTTAGGGTGGAGCATGCAAATCCACCTCACATGGTTGGGTTAGGGTAAGAGTGGGTGGTAACTGGGGAGGAGTAAACATAGAACTGATGGGATTGGACAGCTCCCAAGGAGAACCAGCCAATGGTAGCTGCATCCTTGCTGACAGGCTAAGCCTGTCAAGGCTGACAGCACCATGGGAGCAAGGGATAAAACAGGGGGGTAAACCTTTATTATCAACTTATAATAAAAACTGGGGTAACTGTTGTCAAGTCCATGGTGTAGTGTTGCAGTCCGGCTAGGGATGGTCCTCTTCACTCCTCCGCTCGTTCACCATTGCGCAGGTGCCATCTCCAACATGTCTTTTTTCTTTAATATTGATATATTTGGTATTTTTAATCTTGGCTACTAAATACATTATTAGTTCTGTTTTCATGAAGAAAAATAATGGTTTTGCTATCCTAGAGGATGTAAAGGAGCTCCTATGAAGCAACTTCTCATGTCATATTGAGTACATTAGTAGCCTGAGAAATTTTAAGAAAATGCTTGTCCACTAAGCCAACAGGGAGCCCCTGACATAAAACTGAGAAGAATAAAGTATTTAAAGCTATTTCATACACTAAAATTCAGAAGGTGAAACATAATTAAATAGCAATTTTAGGTAATACTAAAAGGCCAGAACAGGTTAGGTGTGTGGGGTCTGGCTGACATGGAGTTCATTTCCCCACAGCAGCCCTAACAGTGCTATATTTTGCATTGGTAGCCAGAAAAGTGCTGAAACACCCCCGTGTTTTGGCTACTGCTTAGCAGCACCAGCACAGCATCAGTGCTGTCTCTCCAACAGTACTGCCACTGTCAGAGGCTGGGGGTGGGCAAGCTCTTGCGAGGGGACACAACTAGGACAGCTGGCCCAAACCAACCAAAGGGATGTACCAGACCATATAAAGTCAGCTTAGATAGAAATCTAAGAAAATGAGGAGAAAAGGGAAGCATTTGCTATTTTCAACATTTGCGTTCCAGAGCAATTGCTGTGCATGCTGAAGTCCTGCTTCCCAGGCAGTGGCTGGGCATCACTGGCTGATGGGAATTAGTGAATAAAATCTCTTCCCCTTCCCTCCCCCCCCCCGCGCCACTCGCAGCCCCCCCGACCCG